>CANXYI010293735.1:0-11792 GCA_948208565.1 Hura crepitans | reverse complement strand
AGCTATTATTACAAAAAGTATAAAAATACCCACACAGGGGTTATCTTCGTGTCTCCTGATATGCAGAGGCTTTAGCTCTAATTTGCTGCCCTATTACCTATGCATTGCAAACTGGCAATGTGCTAAGCTTTCGCTTAGTGGTGTAATCACTTTAACTAGGTATAACTATTTAAGCATACATTTATGCAATAACTATTAAGTGAGATATATTAAACCATATATATATACACACATTATGATAACAACATAATTATTCAAATTGAACACTTAATTGCCTTTAATAACCCAAAAACTACATTATATCCATAATCATAGCCGCATTGTTATTAACATATTTAAAACTAACCATTATGTAAGAAGTATTCATACATTGGTCATAAATATACATGTGCTCTATAAGACATAGCAATGAGCATAACAATATGCATTTTTAAGCTATTGACATACTTATGTGGCATTACTGCATATTTGGGTTCTAAGACCCTATGTGCATTAACCTATCCATATTATAAGTATAAAACTCCACTTACATCACATAAATGGGTTAAACTCGACATTATACCAAAAACATCAATATCACATATAATGTATCATTTAAAATGCACTTAACATTATTTTACACTTAATTATGCTATAACCACAATTAACCTTTTTATTTTAATTACTTATTTAATTTATGCCCATACTAAAGAGACAACTATCTAAGGTTGGATAGTGGATAACAGGCTACTTGAAGGTGCTTAAACAATATACCCAAAGACACTGGTATCCATGGATACAAAACGTATCACATATATAGTGCTAAACAGTGGCCCAAAAGCTTGGTGCCCATCAACATAAAAATACTCATCATGACTCGAAGGCCTACTACTCGAAGGTAAACATTATAGCTGTTAATCCTTGTTGACTAGTTAACCTATCCATACTAGGTTTTTTAACTGTATAAGCATCATGAAACTGGTTGATTATCTCAATTTTTAGCCATTTTAACACATAACTTAATTATTATAATCTCATACATACACGCATCCTAATGGCCATTTTGTATCTCAGTGAAGCCTAAATATTCATGGTAAATAACATGTGTTAACTAAAACATAACATTGCTAAGATAGGCTTACAAAAGCTCAAAACACCAAATGGTCACATTGCCTAGGTGTAAAAGCAAAAAAATTCATTCGAAATCATAAACACGCATCTTTATTAGTATTTCATTATTAACATGCATAATAGCATCAAATGCATCATGGTTGTGCATAACTATCACATTCTGCTTAACATGTCATTTTATACACATTTTCAGTATTTAGCATTATACATATAATATATGCCCATATACACGTCAATAAACCATACCACATGCAAATTGGCATTCAACCCTTATCACACATGCACACATATTATAGTCAACATGAATGCACGTTCTAAATGGCATTTTAGTACAAACCATGATATCTAAGTCATTTACATGCATAATGTCATATAACAACATTATAAGGTCATATAACCATATAAGCAAACAAAGCATCATTCTAGGACCATTTGGCCCTTTTACACCCACCATGCATTGCATTTTATGTCACATAGTAACAAACATTAATGTTATACACATAAATACACCTTAGTCACATACAACCTCACTATACGTCAAAATTCACATAATGCCATTTATCCTTTAATTATTTCCTAAAAGTGCATCATGCATGCATGACATGTTTTAGCCATCACATTTTATATATTCAACATTAAATAATCACATTTTAATCAACCATAACATTTATTAGGCATTAATACAACTAATGGAAATTTCTACTATTATATAACTATATGGCATTTTGAAATTTAAGCATTTAATCCCAAGTTAATGTGATTACACATACCAAGATGAGTTGCACGGGGATACCTAAAGCTGGCCTAAGCTTTCTCCTTGCCTTAGGAGGCTCGGGTCAACACCTCGCATAAGAATACAAAAGGGTACAAATTTTAAAAAATAATATAAAATAATACACATGTCAAAAAAATATTTTGAGCCTAGATATATGCTCTACAACACCCTAGGAACCCGTGAAAAATATCAAACTCAAAAAAAAGTAATCGAGAGTCGGTGGTCACTATTCACCTCATGAATCTTCTCGATTTTTCTCTCAAAATACTCCGTCATTCCCGGTGATTTTAGTGTCCACGAACTCATCTCGGGACACTCTTCGTTTCGGATCTAATTTTTTAGAATGGGTCCCTTCATGGAGAAAGAAATCAAAGGGAGATGGGAGAGAGAGAAAGGGGATGGGATTTAAGGAAGAGAGGGGTGGAGGAGGTGAGTTTGGTATAAATGGGCAGAGGAAAATTTTCCCCTATTTATACCTTTTTTAAAAAATAATTTTTTCTTCCTTCAAAAAATTATTATAACCGATATGAATATTAGTTTTTCTTGATTTCTATCCCTAAAATTCCATAAATCCATGCCCTAAATCCTCCCAAATTCTCGAGTCAAAACTACGTCAAAAACCTGAGAAATTAATGCATTTTATATCTCAAAAATTCTAGAAAAATACTTCTCGATCTCAAAAAATTTGAATTCCAAAGCCAATGGACTATTTGGAATATTTTAGTATCAGGTCAAAATATTTTTAGATTATTTTGAGCAACTTTTTATTTTATTTACAGTTTAGCTTTGCCTGTGGCACTATTCATAGTACAATGACATAACATCTTATTTAGCATTTTTAACCATTCGAATGACTTTGGATTGGCTTCAAACTTTGCCTAAAATTCTCTTATAATTAATACTACCCATCGATATGTTTAATGCAACTCGAGTTTCAGAAAGCACTATTGAATACTATTCATAAGAGTCGAGATTTTTAGGTCATTACAAAACTTATTCATTGTTCATAAAACATACTATAATATAAATTACACAGCACAAGGGAATACCCTAAATCATAATTAATAGTATAGACCTTATTTCTTAATTTCCTATCTTACTGAGTATTTAAGGTTCCCACTTTTTAACTGTATCAACTACCATCATTATTGATACATATTAATGTCTTAATTAAGCCTTATTAATATCTTCTTATCCATTAATTAATTAGTAGAAAATAATACAGTGCAATTTATTGTACTTATATCAATTTTCCAATTCTATATTGACTCTCTTTTATTTATCCAACTTCATAGTTTTCATTACTTTGCATTCTTCTTGTATCTAAATAGATAACTTGTATTATTCACTATGATTTCCTTCATTACATATTCTACTCTTGACAAAATAAATTTCAATTAAGTTGAGTTAAATATCTTATAGCATATAGATAAGTTCGATCTTTTAAATATTCTTTGCCTAGTCATTATATTATCCTTTTACAATATTCATATTTCTATTAACTTTATTACTTTAGATAGCCTATATTAGAAGATAGAATCTCAATACTGGATTGAGGGGATAATAGTGTGTAGTTGTCCATATTTTGGACCTAATGACTACTATACCAGTATAATAGGATATTAATAACCTCCACTGTGTCTGCACTTGTGTGAATATATGTGCAGTGGTTCTGAGGGACCTTCTTACGATTGCACCCATTAAAGAGTAACAATATGTATAATAGATTGTAACAATGTATTACATGTGTGTGTGCGGTGGCCTAGATAGACCTAACGATAGCCACACCTGTATAAAAATAATACCAAATATCTAGCAGCTACTTTATTCCTTAGGTGACTAGTCAACTTATCCAGTGTACTATCTAACTCATATAAGCTTTACACATGTTTCATTAATATTTACTATAATTACTTGAGTCATTAATATTGGTAAAAATTTAAAAGTTGCACTTGTCTTAAATAATCATTTATATCATCATTATCAACCATTTATATTCACAAAATACTATCATTATTTTTCGGGCACTCTTAGGGTGCCATCACTTTCATGACATATTTGATCTCACTAGATCATACATGTTTAACGATGTATCGCTTTTACAATTCAAACAATAACATTATATCACAAATAGGTAGCGTAATGAACAAATCATGTCTCGGTGCATTTTTTCATCAGCTACCATATGTTATTGATTTATAATCATAAACATATTTAATCTTTTCTTGAATTCTTCTTGTACTATAAAATCCTCATTGCTTATTACCATACTAGATCTTTATATCTATTGTTCAAGTAACTAAATTAGACCTCAAGTTTGTCCCATATTTCTCTTTATTAAACTTTAACACTATACTATTAATTTTATTTATTCAATGTCATAAATTTTCTAACATAAATTTTATACATTACTCTTAATCATTATTATAGTTATTCATTATTTCTATTAATTATCTTACATTTATTTATTTACCCATATTTATTCTCACTCATCAATTTCATTTTTACTTAAACAAATAAATTACATAATGCAATAAATACCATTTAAACAATTGTCAAATATACTATAATCTAACATTATATCCAATAGTTTACTTAGACTATATATGTATATACATAGGATTTTAACTATCTATTTATTTAATCCATATATAGAAATATTAATTCAAATATTTATCTATTTAATTACTTCAATACCTTAATAATAATAAAGTCACACATTAATAATTATTCTATTTCATTAATTAACATAAATAATTATTTTATTTATTTATTTATTTATTTATTTATTATTATTTTATTTTCTTTCCTAATTATTATTCCAAACATCTTTTAGTCCATGTATTAATCATTAACTTTTATATATTTATATATAACACACACACACACAGAGATATATATATACACACACACACACACACACCCCTTTACACACGTAACATAATTATTCAATTAAACTCAATATATGTATATTGTAATACTCATAAAACTCAGTTTCATGAATAGTACTTTCCAGGCATGAATAGTATCTCCTGGGAAGTCGAGGCACTCTGTGATGGCTAGAATGGGGAATACTGGTCATAAAACTTTGACAGGCTAAAAAATAATAAAAATAAATTAATTAAACTTTTAGCAGAACTAATAAATCATTTTAGGCCAAGAACCAGTGAATAAGGTCTTAAGTTGAGTTTGTGCCAAGACAACTCTAGGATGTACTTGGATGGACCTAAAAATACCATTCTCTGAAGCTCAAAAATTCCAATGAGTCTATTGGTGAAGGAATTTTAATATTTTAAGGTCATTTGATATCTATTTAGAATTTCTTAATTATGTGAGTGAATAGTAACCTTTGTTCCCAAAGAAGGTTTGACCCGGTATTTTATAAGCCTCTTAATGGGCACTACACTAAAATCATGATTTTTAAAGGTCCAAATAAATTATTTTAAATTTTTGAAGTTTAAAAGAAAATCAAATTAAAACAGGCCGTTGGATTGCCATATGGTGCATTTTGAGCTATCTAACCACTTAATATAAATGGGTTAGCAAATGTGGGAGTGCCACATGTGCTAAACACCTTTATCCTCCCCTATCTCTACAAATGGCCGATGCTATCTTCGAATAAGCTCCTCCACCATTTTTTTCTTCTTTTCTCTCTCCTTACACACTTAAACCCCATAAAAATTATATGAGTCTTTATCTTCATAGCCTCTTAAACCTATTTCAAGTGACAAATTTGAGAAATAGTGGCTAAAAAGTGAGATTTGCACAAAGGATGAATAGTGACATTTTTTAGTGTAAGGCTTTTAATCCCACTTTTTATTTTTGTTTTAGATATCATTAAGCATTCTAAGAATAATCATATGCTTAGATTTCAATTTGGAGTTGTGTAAAAATATGTGTATGTTTTAATTCAAGAAAAAAATTGCTGAGGAAGGCCATTCAAGGAAGTAAAGTGGTGAGACAGGTTGTTTTCACACCCAGGTATGTGAATTTAATGTAATATATGTGTGTTATGATGTGTGTACATGAATATGTTCATGTGAGTATGTATGGAAGTGAGAGTTGGTATGTTTGTATGCATGTTTGATGTAAAATGAGTATATAACTATGTTAACATGAAAATGAGAAGCTTATATACATGATTAGTATGGAAGAAAACCATATCCATTTGTGTGTTCATGGTGTAGCCAAATGGTGCATGATGGCATTATGAAGTATGCTCATGGGTGTGGGAGTGTGGTAAGTAATGACATGGTAATTGGACAAAAAGGTGAACATAAAGTATGTTTATAATGGAAGAATTAGTAAAGAAAATAAAGGATGGCAATTATGCATTGTATAGGTGAAAATGTGTGTTAAGTATGTATGTATGTGTGAAAGTGGCCATTTATGGTATAATAATATGGCATGATATGGATAAATGCATGTAAATGACTTAGATGGAAGAATGTAAGAAGATATAATGATAAGTGATGGCATTGATAGTGACATTGATGTATGGAAATTTTAATGATGACGGGGTGACATATTAAGCCAATTAGAATGAATAGTTTAGTGATGATGATATGAGAATGGAAATTATGAAATTAACTAAATAAAGAGTGTTTTGCTCGTAAAGTGACCCATAACTAGGGAAATGTGTTTAAGTGCAAGTGTGTACATCAGTGTGAGAATTATGGTGATATTATGATTGTTGATAAATGACCTGTAATTATGTAAATAAATTCATAATAGAAATTAGCCTATATTAATTAGACACCCACTAGATAGGTTGACCAGTCAACTAGAGAGTTAGTAGTTGCTAGAGGTTTTGGTCCTCTAAGCCATTGCATGAATAATTGACAAGGCGGGTGGAGCTATTGAGGTTCTATTAGTGAACCCTACACACTCGAGTATTGGGAGGTCCAAAAGAGTTGATCTCTGCTTACCCATTTTATATATGGATTTGGGAGGACTTCATTTAAATAAATCCCCATGTTTGTGTATATGTATATATACTTTTCAAATCACTTCTGTAAATAAAAAAATATACAAATTATTGTTAGAGACAGAAATTAATTTTAATACTATATTTCCTAAATCTTTCTTACGGTCTGTATAGAATCTTTAGCCAGGGCATGAATAAAAATAACAGCATAATTATTTTGGAATGAAATATGTATTCAATAAATTAGCAATTATCCCCTTAAAATACGATATGGGGTGCCTAATACCTTCACCATATCGGATAAACTCTGAACTCAGAATGCAGACCAAATCAAGCAAGTGTCTAGCTGCACTATAATCAGCTAGTGACGACTCCTTCGAAACTTTAGGAGAGGCCTCATCATGAGGGTCAGGGCACGACAGACGGCGACTCCACTGGGGACTTGTCATTTTGTGGAGTTTTTATTTGTTTGATTGGTAATCTTTTCTACTATGTGTTAATTTCTTTTATACATGTGCATATGTGTGATTTTACTTTCTTGCCATATAAACACACACTCACTTCAAGGTCAGTATTAATCTTACCTATAGGAAAACAGAGAATTAGTAGGGGATACCGCTGTGGGAAACCCGAAAATGGCCGGTGAAAATTCTCACCCATGTCAACATTAAATTGATGGAACCTGAGCTAACCTCTACGGAAGTTTAGCTAAAAGGTCATAGATGGGGGACCACTAAATATCCCACCAATGATTAGGGGTTGTAAACTTCACTATTAGGATTTATAAATTTATGTGTAACATGATTAATGCATTTTATGACTTGTTTATTTTATTTTTATAATTTACTTAAAATCTTATGCATTTTTCATACGCATTTAACTTTGCCAACATGAATACTGATTAATCAACATCACAGGATAGTCATAGAGGACGAAGGGTTATTAAATGACTTTATTGATTCATTACATGGATTACACTTTGAACTCATCAGAAGGATTTTGGAGACATTTTCTATTACCCGAGGTCGAGAAACGCTATAGAGGATACAGACGGTGCTGTTACAGAAGTATGGGATTTTGGCAGGGCCCTTAAAATTCATAGATTGGCATCCTAATTTTCCTTACTTGAACTGCTTGTATGTCCCAGCTGAAGATGTTTTATATTTCCTAAAAGAAGCATACCTCTGTTTATGGTATTTGTGCAAGCAATATACTGTATGAATGATTCTCGACTGCAAGTGGTTAAGTCAATGTATGTTAGATTGGTTGTTGTATCCTGAAAGATACACCTACTTCACACAATGGTTGTTTAACTTTAAGGACCTTAGCAATGGATCGAGTTATTTGAGAATCCCCATCGAGGCCCGTATTTGCTAGTTTTATTCAAGATTAAGGAATATTGGGGGTTTGAAGAAAATGGGACTTTTTGTGCAAATCAATGCCTTGCTCAGGTTAGGAAGAGCTTCAATGAGAATCCTTTATTAATCCCAGTCCATAATTAGCATGCATGGGGGTATATTAAGGAAACCTTTTGCACTTTAAATGGTCAAGCGATAGAAAATGTACTAGAACATTTGCTCAACCTGCAGGCATAGCACTTTGACAGACGCCTTAAGTGGAATTCATTGATCTTGCCATTGGAAACAATCCTATCATATAGATATTTTGAAGTCACTTATGTAGGGCACCCGTTTACACACGTACCATCTGAGGATCCCCTATGGAAGAGATTTTGATGGAAATCCCTTAAGAACAAGGAGAGGCACTCCAGGAAGTTCATCAACAGCCTATGGAGGGATTGATGTATGAGGTGGTAGGAACCCTTATACTAGGGGTAGATTTGGGTCAGTCATCGGAGGATCCTCCGCAGGACTATTCTAAAGCATCTCTCAAGGAAGATGCAAAAGAAGAGTAGAACTTGCAAATAGAATAGAACCCAGAGGCGAGTCCTAAAAATGATACAGAGGGGGATACTAGGAAGGGGTCAGGTAGGAATTCAAAGGCAAGCTAAAAAAAAAAGGTTTAGAAAGAGAATCAAGAGGTCCTGAAGAAAGGAAAGATTTAAAAGAAGACCCTGAGGAAGACTTAGAAGAAGACCCTAAGGAAGACCTAGAAGAGGACCCCAAGGAGGACCCTAAGGAAGACCCAGAAGAGGACCCCGAGGAGGACCCGAAGGAGGATCCCAAGGAGGACCCAAAAGAGGACCCTGATGAGGACCCGAAGGAGGACCCCAAAGAAGACCCGAAAGAACATTCTGATGACGATTTAGAAGAAATGTTAGATAGCCAAGAAGAGGATTCTGATGACAATTCGGATTCTTATGAATTCATGGAAACTGATGATGACTCTAGCTTGGCTTCATCCGTGGGCAGTTCTGTTACACCTAGTAATGACACAATTTGTTAGAAAGCAGAAAATATTTTGTAACCAGAAAATCAGATTACCATTCTAACATAACATTTTGAAGAATGGTGATTTGCATCTTTCTATGAAGATTTCGAATATAAGTCATTAATGACCATGTGATGTTTAAATGTTCATGTTGGCAAAGTAAGATTTTACATAAGCACACATGCATCCATTAAATCAACACGCAACATTATTAATAATAAAATTTTTGCAAGTACTAACATTAAAATATTACATTTAGTTTCACAAAAATGCAAAAATCAGCTATCATCGAGGCTTCTATAGGATATATTTTAGAGTCCGAACAGCTAGCGAGAGAAGGACTCGAATGGGCAGAGCATGGAGATAGCCTGCCCGAGGGTCATTACATAGAACTGCCTAATATCACTAGCCTAGATTTGCAGCAAAATCAATTAGGCACTATGAAAGAAACATGGGAGGCTTTGACACCAGTTCAAAGACAAATGTTTGATGAGCGATATGGATGGATCGCTTATTTCATGTATTTAGCTAGTTACACAAATATGATCAAATCAATGATTCGATATTGGGATCCCAGTTATAGTTGCTTCACCTTTGGGAAAATAGATATGGCACCTACCATGGAAGAATACCAGTTCATACTGAACTTGAAAATAGCCTTCAAGCCATACAAATATGCATGAATGGAAAGGGGATTAAAATAATTGGCAAGAATTTTGGACACACATGCAAACAATTTAACTGAATGGGAGCATCCGGCAACTAGGGCAGTCAAGATTGAACCTCTTTTACAATTTGTCCGAACAAATATCAACTCAGAAGTCTCTTTATCTGTATTGGCATTGATTATCTATAGGACAGTGTTTTTCCCATGGGCATTAGGAGTAATTGATGAAAAGGTTGTCATATACTTTGCAAAGGTGGTAGAAATGGACTGCAGTTTTCTGCATTCTGGCAGAAACAATTAGAGCTCTGAACACTATACGAACTCGAGGAAAGGGACAATTCACAGCATGCCTTCCTTTGCTTTGCATGTGGGCATTGAATCACTTTCGATGTCTTTCAGCCTTCAATTTCCCTACTGTCAGTTATGGTAAGGATTTTGATAAATGCTTTAATCATGTTTCATGATTTGGAAAGTTTAAATGGCCGGTAATACAGCTAAAGGTGAAGGCATGGTTGCAATTTTTGCATGATCTTCAAGACAAAGATATCTCTTAGTTACCCTTTTGGAGAGAATAGAATGATCTGGTAATGAGCTGTGGAAAATTGTTATGGGTTCTTTTATTAGGCCCTTAGGGAGCAACAGCCTATGCACCTACTATGTTTAGAAGGTAGTTAGGTGCTATTCAATTTGTCCCAGTAACTAAGGGATTACATGGCTTCGACTTTGATTACAGAGGAGATAATATAAGAGGAAAAATAGAGGAGATAGTCAAAGCATGGCAATACATAAGGATACTAAAGAAAACCACTCCTAGTGAATCAGTAATGGCAAATTATCCACTATGGCACCAAAGGCGTGGCAAAGGATTCGTACCTCCTCAAATAAGAAGGAATAAGCGGAAAATGTTGATAGAAACCTTAGCCATGAAGGAGAGCTTAGTTTCAAACCAAGCTACTAATGAACTAGCAAAATGGATAAAAATGGTTACCGAGGCTGAGCAAGTGGTCAAGAAGTTAGAAAAGCAGAATGATGAATTAGCCGAAGAAGTGCACTCATTAAAAAACTAGCTCATATAGATGAAAATGGATCATGGTGAGGAAATAGGAAGATTGAAATAGGAGAACAACCAGCTTCGAGGTAAAACAAAGGTAGATCCCTATCATTTGGCAATAAAAAGGTATCAAGAGGAGCATGAGAAAAACCTCAGGGTATATTTACAAGAGCAATATGAACAATTAGCAACAGAATACCAAATGCTATGTACTTATTGTGAGGGTTTGAAAGGAGAGATTAATTGCCATAAGATCAGTGCAAGCGGGTATTATCGCGACTACTGCAAAATAGAGAAAGAGAAAAATCAAGTTGAAGCAGTGATGCAAGAAATATGCGACAGGGCTATTATTTTTGCACATGGTTTGACACAATTCTAAGATGCCTATCTGCCAGTTGGTGAAAAAGGAGAAAGGATGACTACTTTCTTAAAGAAATTGCATGAGAGCCTGACATGTTTGGGGAAGATAATGTGAAATCACATGTAATATTTTCTTGTTAGTATTTGTAAGCTAGAATAGACCATAGATAATGTGTAAAACTAAGCCAATGTAAATTAAATAAATTATATTAATAACATGTTTTAACTTGCAAATTCAATACATAACTTAAATTAGCAATTATTCAAATAGGAGACCAAAATAGCCTACCAATTTAATCAAACAGTTCCCTCTGGGCACACTTATTTTACCCGCCAAAGGAAAAAACAGATGGAGGAACAAAAACAAGAGGAACTTAGAAGGGATTTGGACCAAATTAAGGAACAATTGTCAGACATGAACATTATAAAAGAGCAATTGGCAAAGATTATGGAATTGTTAAAAGGGAAAACCGTCATGAATGAGGCACCAATTGCTTCCCAATAGCATCAC
>CANXYI010293532.1:0-10515 GCA_948208565.1 Hura crepitans | reverse complement strand
TTTAAGTGAATTGATCTTGGCCATTGAAGAAGGGTTATATATACGGTGGAAACATTTAGAATTTTTGTAGATAATCAAAAACTTCATCTTCCACCTACACCTCATTGGCCTAAATTTCTAGCTCCCACCATAACCATGATTTTCTCTCTCCTTTACCCCAAATTATGCACCTATAATCCCCAAATCAAAGATGTGGAATTCATCTAATTTCCATAGCCTAAAAATGAAGAAAAACAAGCAAAACAAGGAAGATTTGGTGAGATTCAAGCATAGAGTTTCAAATACCATATGGTGGTAAGTTGGTTATTTTTGAGGTTTAATAATTTTTTTAGTTATTTTGTGAGCTAAAGTAAGTGATTCTAGTGTTGATTTGGAGTTTGGAGCAAGTATAAATTTTCTATGAATTTTTCTAATGAAAATTACATTATGTTTATAGTGAATTTTGGAGGTGAGCACGGAATGAGCAAACTAATGGTGTGGAAGGCAATTTTGGAGGCAAATGTACTCATAAGTGAGAGAATTTGATGAAATATATACATATTTGTGTGCTTGAGTAATTTAAAGTGAATTTGTGTGTGCATGAAATTATTTGGTTATATGACATATGTCGTGTTTATGTTATGCTTATGGTATAATTTGGTTACTTATATGTGTATAACATAATTAAGTTGGTTAATTTGATAAGATAAACAAGATTAGTGAGTAGATAAATTTGGTTAAGTGGTATATCATTTATGTTAGTTATGGAATTATTTAATTTGTGTTTATAGAAATGAGTATGAAGGAAATTAATGTCATATATGGAATAATGTAAGGTTATGAATAAGATTTGATTGAAAACAATAACATGAAAATGAAATTATTATGTGTCTATGAAGAATGGTGGAATGAATATATAAAGTGTATGATTTTATGAAATATGTATTCTAAGGTTTGAATTAAGTGTTAATTAATGTATTAAAATTTATGGTAAAAAATGGTATGAAGTATAATAAAAATGAGATGGTGAATGCCTAAATTGATGTACATGATATACATAAATTTAAGTTTAATAATGCAATTATACTAATAAATTATGAGAAGATTTATTTAGATGAATAATTGGTGAATAAAAGAATTTGTGTGTGTGTGTGTGTATATATATATGGTAGTCTCAAATAAATGTTTAAGTATGATAATGAATGTAATGTTTATATATGTAATATTAGTACCTAAATTATATGAAGTTAAGTTGTGTTATATTGGTAAGGTTAATTAAGTGAAGAAAATAAGATGTTCATATATGAATTAATGTTATATTTATATATTAAGTTATAATTAAATAATTAATTCAAGTATTCATAATTATAAATAAATGTGTTTGTGTGAATTACATAAAGATATGTGGTATTTATGATTAATAAATGAGTTAAAAGAGATATGGAATAATAATTAAGAAAAAAGATAATAATAATAATAATAATAATAATAATAATAATAATAATAATAATAATAATAATAATAATAATAATAATAATAAAATAAGATAAAATAAAATAAATATTTAAGGTAATTAAGGAAATGGAAAAATATTACTGTGTTACTTTATTATCAAGGTATGGAATTAATTAAATGGATGAATATTTAAGTCAATATTTATATATATGAATTCAATAAAGGGATATTTAAAATCATATGTGTATGTACATATATATAGTTCGAGTAAATTATTAGATAAATACAATATTATAGTATAATTGGCAAGTGTTAAAAATGGTATTTATTGCATAATGTAATTTATTTGTTTAAGTAATTGTGACATTGAATAATAAGTCTAAGTAAATAAATGTATGTTTGATAATTAAAAGATTATGGTAATTATTGAAGATAATTAATGGAAAACGTTGGATAATCATAATAATAATAATAATTGAGAATAATGTACAAAATCTATATTAGAGAATGGGATGACGTTGATTAATTAGAGAATTATGGAATAATGATAAGAATTATTAAAGAGGTTGATAAAAAGGAAATACTAAAAGAAAGTTTGAGTTTGTGCTCAATTATGAAAACAACAAATTTAAAGAATTACTAAGGAAGCAAATATGGACGATAATATAGTATATAGAAATTGAAAGAAAAAGTAAGTTACACTCTTACAGTAACATATTATACCCAGAGGATGAAATATAAAAATGGAAGAAAGGATGAAAGACATTCATGATTATACGATCCGTAATATAAGTATACAATGAAAGAAAATTATTAGGATGTAATATGTTCATTACATTACATACGTAAAAATATGATGTTATTTTATGACTCATATGAAGTACATGGTGTATAAGATATATGAAACAATGAGATCATGAGTATGTATTATGAAAGTGATGGCACCCAAGTGTGCCCAGAAATTATTTTCGGTAATTCATGAATACGGATAGTTGGTAATTATGGTAACAGATCAATCAAAAGCAAATGGAATTTCAAAATTCAAACAATGTAAATGACTCAAGTAATTGAAGTAAATATTAATAAAATATGAGTAAAGCCCATACGAGTTAGACAGTACACTAGATAAGTCGATTGGTCACCTAAGGAATAAAGCAACTTTCTAGATATTTGGTATCATGTTCATACGGGTGCGGCTACCGTAAGTCCATTTGGGCCTCTATACATATACATATCGTGCATTGATATAATCCATTATATATTGTCATATTATGGTTATTTAGCAGGTGCAACTGTGAAAAGGTTCGTCAGAACCATTACACATGTAATCATGCAGGTGTAGCTGCCAGCAGGTTTGTCAGGATCATTGCACAATTATTGATATCCCATTATACTGGTGTAGTAGCTGTCAGGTCCAAAATGTGGACCATTGCACACCTATATCCCCTCAGTCTAATATTGAGGTTCTGTCTGTCAAATATAGATTGCCTAAATTAATAATAATAATGTGGAGATTAATAAGAGAGATTTTAATGATCAAACAAAGAACATTACATGATCAACTCGTATACATAATAAAAGTTATTTAATCTCATTCAAAGAAAGAGAATTATGGTGACAAGAGTAATATATTAAAGGAAATCAATATGGTAAATTAAGATAGTTATGCAAGAAGTGTTAGTAACATAAAAACAAAACCATAAAGTTAAATAAATAACATATGATCTTCACAGTGTGAGGTAATTAATGTAAGAAATGATTATATTCTATTATGTCAAATTGTGAATGTAACACATATATAAAGAGAAGATGATGTTTATAATCGATTAAGATATTAATAAGTATCAGACAAGAATATTGTTAACTAAAGTAATTTGACTAAATATGAAATATTGATCACTAAGAGAACTATGAACTTGATTTATATTGTTAATTGGAGCAAGGCAAGAATTATTTATGCTATGTGGTCATATGTTTGCATTGCTGAGTATACATCAAGCTTGATATCTTACAAGTATTTATTTGTTGAGACATAAGAATGTTATAAATTGTTAATGTTATTATATTCATGATGCATGCTTATGTGCTTACATGTTATACGTATATCTCATAGAATACACAATTGAGTATCATTGCTCAGCGTACTGGCTTTTGCTAGTGCATAGGTAGTAGATAGGAGTTTAAGTAATAATCTCAAGAGAAGCAGTGCAGATTAATGAGTTTCAATTTGGCATCTCATAAAAGTAGGTGAGTAATGATAGTAGATTGGAACTCATGTATATGTGCAGTTATTGGGCCCTAAATTATATGATTATATATATGTGTGTTTATAGTTATAGTAGTCAGATAGTTAAGTTAGTGCAATGTTTTTTATTTAGATCCGGCAACGGTACCAGGGAAGAGATATCGCTTGTAACATCCTATATCTAAATCAACTATCAATTAGGTATTAGGGTGTTACAAGTGATCATGATAAAGCATCTCCAACATTAATTACATTAGGACTAACCCGCTAAAGCTTGGTAAATATATTAATTGTCCTTTAATAATATTATTGTTATCAATCAGCCTTTGCCGGTTTTCTTGATTGAATATTTTCTCTCTATTCCCCTAATTGTTGCAAGAAGTGTCTATTTCTACATTTTCACCTCATTGGGGTGTCATAATTTTTTTTCTAAGCCTCCCTTTTGGGGTTTTCAACTTAGCAGACTCTTTTCTCTTTTTTTGAACATAAATATTTCTTTAGTTTGTCCATGTTCACAGGTTCTAAAAATTCGTTATCTTCCAAATCTGAAATTTTGATACCCTTATGCTTGAGTACTTTCTTCATTATGTATGGGCTTTCCTAATTAGGCTTGAAATTCCCCCTAGGGTCTATTAGCAAAGGCTTAGTTTGTTTTAAGATAAGATCGCCTTCTTGAACAAAACATAGCTTAACTTTCTTATTGTAGGCCCTAGCAAGCTTTTTCTAATACAGTTGCACGTGATACAAAGCTTTCATTTGTTTATCATTAATTAACACTAGCTATTCATATCTAGCCTTTGTCCATTCAACTTCTAGTACTTTTACTTCTAAAACTACTCTTAATGACAGAACCTCTATTTCTATTCGTAGTATAGCTTCCATCTCATATACCAGTGAAAGTTGTGGCACTTTTTAAGGCTCTAACAGTCGTTCTATAACCCTCAAAATGCTAATGTCAACATTTCTACCTAATACTTATAAGTCACAGTCATTTTTTCCAAAATTTTCTTGATATTTTTATTGGTAGCTTCCACTGCACCATTAGCTTGAGGCATATAAGGGAAAGATTTATGGTGCTCAATCCCATACTTTTATAGAAGTTGTTTAGTTTCACCTTGGAACTATACTCCAGTGTTTGAAATTACTTATTGTGGTAGCCTATACCTATAAAAAATGTTCCTTTTAATAAATTTGCTTATTTATTTTGCCTCTAATTTATTGAAAGATTCAGCTTTTGCTCACTTTGAAAAGTAGTCAATGGCCACGGCTATATATCTATGACCTCTCACCACAGACGAACTTATCTCTCCCATTATGTCAATTCCTCATATAAAAAGGGCCATAGAGAAGACAAACTAGTCAATTTCATTAGTGGTAGGTGTCTCAGATTGGCATTGATGTGGCACTTATGACATTTCTTGATAAAGTTCTAATAATCTATCTTTATTGTCAACTAATAATAGCCTATCCTTATGATCTTTTATGATAAAATTCTCCCATTCATATGTGGACCACAAACGCCTTCATATACCTCTGCTAGTATCTTTTGAGCTTCTGCTTCATCCATACATCTAAGTTGAACACCATTGTAGTGCGATTTGTATAATATCCCTTGGAAAAAAATAAACTGGATAGTTAGCTTTCATAGTACTTTCTTATCTTTTTTAGTTACATGATCTAGATATCCTCCTATTTTTAAGTATGTTTAAATATCATAATACCAAGGCAGATCATTGTTTGTCCCTAATTCTGTTATGCTAACTATGTAGTAAATGTTGGATATCTTAGCTTAGTGAAACATATTTGCTTTAGCATATCCTTTTTGGTGAAATCAACCATTAACTTTAACGTTGCCAAAGCATTAGCTACTTGATTTTGCTCTTTTTGAATTTGACGAAAGGTACGTCTGTCAAATGCTTCTAAAAAATCTATGATTATTCTGACGTACCTACTGAGATTTTCATCTTTGACTTTCTAATTACCTTTTGCTTACTGTATTAGTAACATGGAGTCTTCATCCATATTGACCATTTTTAACCCGAGTAGGAATAAAGTCATCCTATAGATGCATGCTTCATACTCAACGATATTATTGGTGGCTAGAAAGTCCAGCTTTCTTGCCAAAAACATGTGTTCTCCTTCTGGACTGATTACTAATGCACTGACTCATGCGTTAGTTACTTCATTAAAATACATTTTCCATCCCTATTAGAATGTTACCCCTAAGTATTCATTTAGAAATTTGAACTCCACTTGATCGCTTTCAATCGATTGTTACGCCAGGAAGTTTGCTATTGCCCGTCCTTTGATGGTGTTCTTGGTTACATAGGAAATGTTAAATTCTTCTATAATAGAATCCACTTGCCTATTTTACCGACTAATGATAATACCATCTGCAAATATCATAAAGGATCATATCTTACTACTACCTCGACTTTGTATGATTAAAAGTAGTGGTTGAGCTTCTTAGAGACCTAGATTACTCCTAAATGTATCTTTTCCACTTTCATATATTTTTGCTTATATAAAAGTAGCTTCTTACAAGTAATAAACTATAAATTCTACCCCGAACTTATATGCTTGTGCGACAAAGGCTCCAATAGAATTCTCTTTTACTGCAAGGTACAAAATTAAGGCTTTCCTTGGCATAGGTGGCTTTAAGACTAGTGGATTGATTAAGTACTATTTTATGGTCTCGATTTCTTTATGGCAATCACTATTCCATTCGTAAGATTGGTTCTTTCTCAAGAGTTTAAAATATAATTTCACAAATGGATGTGAGCTTGGTTATGAATTGACTGACATATTACAGTTTTTCTAAAAACTCTTAAACCTCTTTTTCCATCTGAGAAGTAGGCTCTAGCGGTATCTACTTCAATTTCATTTTTACTGACCATTAATCCTAACAACTTTCCTGACATTACCTTGAAAATGCATTTCTTAGGATTGAATTTGATATTGAACTGATCCAAAATGTCTTTCTCTGTCTATTGATTTGACCATTATATCATCCACATAGACTTTTACTTCTTTGTACATCATGTAATGAAAAAGTTTAGTAGCCATTCTTTGATATGTCACTCCCATATTTTTTAGTCCAAAAGGCATCACCTTATCACTATACGTCTTCTAATATGTTATGAAATATGTCTTACATTTATCTATTACCTTTATAAAAACCTGATTGTATCCTGAGAACCCATTTACAAAGGAGCACATGGTTGCGTTGTCGACTAATACATCGATATAAGGTAGAAGGAAGTCATTTTTAGGGCATGTTTTATTTTGGTCTTCGTAGTTGATGCACATATTATACGAAAGACTATTTCTTCTATGAATTTGGCTTCTAACAACTTAATAACTTCCTCTTTGACTTTTTTAACCTATTTTGGTCTCATTCTTCTTAGCTTTTGGTGAATTAGAGGGATATGATCATGAGTAGGAATTACATGTTTGGCTACCTTTTAATTAATGCCAATCATGTCTTCATAATTCCAAGCAAATATTTTTTCATACTTTTTCAGTAATCTCTCAAATTTTTCCTTTTCCTCAGTAGTAGTATCATGGGTAATTAATATTTTTTAGGTTGTTCATTTGTGTCAAGATTAAACGAGTTAGTTGTAATGCATTTGATGTAAAAAATGTTTATGTAATGATCATTAGAATACATGCTACCATCAGGAAAAACATCGCACAAATAAGCAAACTCATTGTTCACTTTATTGTTAAGAAAATTGTTCATCTTAAAGAGGTCGAAAAAATATGATTCATAAAAAACTAAATTATCTACAGGATCTAGATTAGGCATATTTTCAGCTATGATTGGATAGGTTTCTTTGGTTGCTACGAAGGTTGGGAAAATCTCTTCCTCCTACTGTTGAACACACTTCAAGCTTCCTGATTCCTAATCCATGATGTCTGTAAATATCTTAAACCCAGACTTGTATTAACCAATTATCACTGTTGGTACTTGGTCTTTCCTTACTTCACAAAGTGATCTCCTAGATTATTCTCTTTCTATTTATAGCTATCTCCCAGACTTGGGTCATACCCTAGTCCATTTGTGTCTTTTTGTATCTTAATCTGTAATGGTTCCATTATCCCTTTAAGGTTCTTACCTAGGCTAGCTCCTAGTAAAAAGTTCATATTTTTCATGATCTTGGATACTGTGGGTTTTATGTGATCCTCATATATTCCAGCAACATGGAATCCATTGAATGGTTTATTTGCAATAGCAAGAGCAAACACTATATGGTCTATTTCTACTTTAATTGTAATTATACTACCTTTATAGGGGAATTTAACCATTTGGTTTAGAGTTGAAGGGACCCCCTAACTTATAGAACCAGGGTCAGCCAAGTAGTACTAAAAATATGGCTAGGATATCAATGACTATGAACTCAACCTCATTGATAATGGGCCTCATCTGGACCTTTGTGGTAAACAAGCCTTCGGCTTGTCTGTGCATATTGTCATAGGCTTTGATGGTGATGCTGAAGGATTTTAAATCTTCCTTTTTGATACCCAAACCTACTAAAATTTTGACTTGGCACACACATAATGATAAGCTATCATCTACCATAGCACATCCCATTTTCTTCCCATTCACCTTAGCCTTGATAAAGAGTGGCTGATTATATTCTCTCCATTCTAATAGTAGGTCTTCATCTAAGAAAGTGATTATTCTAGTTTTCCTAATTTTCATCACTCGAACTAGCTCTTTAGGTGCAGTGTCAGTAGATACTAAAAATTGTCCCAAAGTTTTAACTACTTTCTATCTATAGGATTGTGAAGACAACAATAGGTCCTATATGCTAATATGGGCCTCAGTTTTCTTTAGTTGTTTGAGTACTCTATTATCTTCAACTTCTTTAGTCTCAGTCTCTTTTTCTGGGAGGATCCAACCATTTTTCTCAACCTTTTCCATTGTTTCTCTATTAACTCATATTTCCTATTTCTTACCCTCTTCAGGATACTCTTCAGAAGATCCTTCCTAAAAGCCTTTGCTCTCCCTAAGCTCAAATTTACTCTCACTTTTCGAGAAGCTAGTTATAAGGATGGCTTCATTTTCTCTCACCCACTCACTTATCTCATGGTCAAATCCATAGATATCTCTCAGCACATATTCTTCAGATAGTGTAGATTTGAGTAAGCTTAAACTTTGATCGTGTTTAGGAAGTGGATTCGATTAGGCCTCTAGATTTGGTATCTATTTAGTATTAATTAATTCTTGTATGAATTTTCTAAGGAGCTTGCAATTATCCATAAGATAGTTTATTCTCCAGTGGTAGGCATAATACTGATTGTGCTTATGACTAGGATGTAGAGGGTTATTCTTAGGTTAAGGTTAGAAAGGATATAGCTTGCCTTATTTGACTAGCTTTGTCAGACACTAAGATAAAGACTTCCTTAGGTTAAAGTATACAACATTTACATCTATAATCTTGGTGATGCCCCCAGTATTATTGTTAGAATAGTTTAAAGTACCCACCCTCTTAAATCCCTTATTTTAATATGTTATTTCTAAGTCAATGGTAATGTCATTTAACTATTCCAAGTAATAATACCTTTGGCTGTGAGCCCACTATTTATGTAACCGTTAGCATTTCGAATGAACATGTTTATTTGGTTAATATCATTGAGCTTATTTTTTATCTTCAACACCTTAAACCTCCATTGTTCAAGGTAATCAGAGAAGGTTTCACTTGGTTTCTATCTTACTAGCTCGAGATTTTTCAAAGTTACTTCAATGATGGCTTTGTTATAATATTGTTTACTAAAGGCCCTTGCTAGCTCGACCCAATTTTCTTTGACTTTTCTTTCTTAGCAATGATACTAGTCCAAAGCTTGACTAGTGAGAGACATACTGAATAAAGTTATTATCTAATCTTTTAAGAGATTAATAGATCTCATGGCTATAACATACTGCTTCAAGTAGGTCCTTAGATCTCTGGTGCCATTAAACTTATTTAAGTCAGGCATTTTAAACTTGTGAGGCATAGTGCGATCTGGCCTTAATGTCTTTCACTCTAGTGATAAGGTAACTCATAGCCTCCATTTTTTTCATTCTATTTCTTAATCTAATCATCCTTGATTTTTTAGGCGCAGAGACCCTATTGTAAGTATTCATCACCAGATGGATGTCTTCATCGGACACCCGATCATCTATTTCATCTACTACCTCATTTCTTTTGTGAGCTATAGAAGTCTGGCCTCTCTTTATTCTGGGTATACATGTTAGACAAAGCATTGGTAAGTGCCATCATCATCCACTTCTCCATCTCTCCTATGAACTCTATCAACATTAATTTGGTGACTAATTTGTCTCCTAACATGGTTCCTTTTTTAGATGGGATTGGTGCTTGATTGTTTGTTCTATAAAGGCACTTGCCTACTCTCTTCTAATAAGTTGTGAATGAGGGATTAATAATGGCTAAAAAAATAAGGGTTTGAATGTGATGTATGATTAATATACACTTGTACTACAAGATGTAATGTATGCACATGATACAGCATGGACAAACACAAGCAATGAGCCTTCCAACCTTATTTCTCCTGTACCTATGATCAAGTTATTCTTTTCTTAGATGAGATTACCTAAGCATCAATGGGGTATCTCCAGGTTTGATTATGGGCTTAATTAGGCCTAATGACCTCTTGTATCTAAAGTGAATGCAAAGATACTAGCCTATAACATTTAAGTTTCGTTTGAAGTGAATTTAGGCTAAGCCTATTCCAGATAAAAGGCAAAATGGGCTTAACCCCACTTTAAATAAGGTTAAATGTAGTAAGCCCACATAACAATCATAGTGCAATCATAAATACTTAGGGTCACA
>CANXYI010293419.1:0-12227 GCA_948208565.1 Hura crepitans | reverse complement strand
AGATTCTCTAAAAAAATTTAGTATTCTTTATGTCCATATATATATCTTGATGTTTATTGTTTTACAAATTTAGATATATATATATATATATATATATATATATATATATATATAGGTATGTATGTATGTATGTATGTATGTATGTATGTACATACGTATACATGTATGTATATATGTATATGTATGTGTGTGTGTGTGTGCGTGTGTGTGTGTGTGTGTGCGTGCGTGTGTGTGTGTGTGTGTGTATATATATATATATATATATAGACATACACACACACATACATGTCTATATTTGCTTTTATGTCTTGAAAATAACCAAGACAATTAAAAGAAAAACATTTTGCAAAAAGGATCACATATAAAAATGTGCAAACTAGATATGCACATATGTAAGCAACACATGATGAAACTACCTAAGAAATGTTATTAAACTTAATAAAATCTCATATCATTTAATTATGTTCATGCTTCAATTTATTTATTATTTTATCCCTCATTTAGTTTATGCCCATACTTAAGAAAAAACACAATCCTATGGATAATGGGAACGGATGGCTAGTATAACCATCATGAACTCGAAGGTTCGTCTACCAACATAGATCCAAGGATTAATCATAATATAGATTCAAAGGTCAAGCATAGGATAGCTAGTATAACCATCATAAACTTGAAGGTTCATTTACCAATGTAGATCTAAAGATCAATCATAACATAGACCCAAAGGTCAAGCATAGGATAACCAATACAATTATGATAAACCTGAAGGTTCATTTATCAATGTAAGTCTATAGGCTGAACATAAAATACACTCGAAGGTCAACATATAGCATAGGCATGTCTACTGAACATATAGCATAGGCCTGTTGGCTGAAAGAAAAAGGCAAAGAAGTACCCTAGTAGCTGCTATAAACACATAGTTGACCAGTCAACCCATCCAACTAGGTTGTTTTCATTTTATGGGCCATTAACTAGTTTCATTTAGTTTCACCGTCTATTTTAGCTTAACTAGCTTAAAAAATCTATATTATCCATTGTCATTTATGTTTCTTTAATCCATTAGGCTAACATATAACATGATGATGGCAAATTCTAATTTTGAACAACTCATACATGGTTATATAGCATATATGCATCTCACATATCCATAATACAAGATATACACGCATAATGTCTCAAGACACTTAGACATATACCATACTTTTATAACATGCTCCATAGCATGATCATAAGTCATGTTCTCATGACCAACAACATAGCATAATATGCCATATGCCAAACCATTCAACCATCATCTTGATTATTAGCCATCTTATTTACCTATTCTCATAGGCATATAAACATCTCATGTGCCAACCATGTAAGCTTTTATGCATTTATGTCATATTTACATCGAATACTAATCTATCTATAATCACATATTACTTCATGTTCATGCATGCTCAAATAACCTCATGCAACTTAAACATCAATAGCATAATGCTATAGGATCTTGTCATCCTATTTAACATCATCATAACTCTTTTCTCATAACATATATCATCATAACAAAATTAAGATGTACTTTGGTATAGGTCTTTGTAATTAGCATAATCATATTCTTCACTTAAACCTTCATTCATAATTTACATCATCCAATTTATTATGTACCAAAATCTAAATACACATGTAAAACTTAGTTCTAAATTATCCATCTTAAGACTATCATTATGTATGCTATCATATGCATAAAATACATAACATAATATTCAAGGACCAAAATATGTACACCTTATCGAATATGTGTCATTTCCTTGTTAAATAACAGGCATAGTACAACATTAAAACCTATTTAGTTATTAATACATAACTCATAAATTTCATGTTATGTATGTATTTCCTCAATTATACCATCTCATATTCGTAACTTATAGATAATTACTTTAATTAAAGTTACAATATATATATATATATACACACACATACTATAAAGCATTTATCTCATGCACCTATTAGGTTATTAATTGATTCATTCACACACATTTAGGCACTTAGCTACCTTTAACTTATAAAACTTATGCATACTCGCACAAGCTATTTTATATATATATATATATATATAACATATTACATAATTCATTTTTAACTATTCATATGCACTTATGCACATCTCATTTTTAATTACACTAACCTATAAGTCAAACTTAAGTGTATAGATATTAGTCCTATGAGTAGTACTAAGGTCATACTTATACTTATAAAATAAAAGTTATACATAAGAAGTCTCTTATTTAGACATGTTCACCCATCATGATTACATGCTTAGTTACAAAATAAAACCATATACATCTATGTGTCTTTTATATCTAAACTAACACAACCACGTACACATTTTTTTCAACCTTTTCATGTTTTGAATAATTAAAACACATAAAGTTTTAAGTTATAACATTTTAAACTCGGATACTTACTTATGGAAGCTCATCAAAACAACTTTTAGTTTACTTATTCTTCCTTTTCTATCTAAGTACTCAAATTGTCTCTAGCATATGTACAAAATAATTATCCAATTTAAAACTCAACTTAACCTTTTTAACTCTTTAATTAAAATCCAAAGAACATAAAATCTCAGAAATCATAAAAATAAGACTTGTTTCCTACTGCAATTTTGATTTGGAAGCAGCCACTCAAACATAAATATATATAAAAGAAAATCATAACCATAACCTAACTTATTTCTTCCATATCTACAAGTCCAAATACAAAATTCCATGGAACTAAACAATCATTAACATTTCTTTTATGAGTTGAAAGAATTATATTCATAAATTCGCTAAATAAAACTTTCAAATTCTAGTAGTAGAGATAAATTAATTCAATCTAACTAAGACATTACTTTACATCCATAAAACATCCTCTAAATCATGAATGTCATCTCTCAAAATTGCCCATAAATCAAAGGAAAAAATGAATATATTAAATAGATAAGAGAGAGAGACCAGCTAGGTTACCTGTTTCAGTTGCCATCGATCACCGCCATTTCCCTCACTGAGTTCCCAATCGCTACACTTTTCCTTCCTCTACTTTCTTTCTCATCTCTAAATTTTACTGCTTATTTATTGAATAATAACCCAACTTCCTCTATTTTCCCCTCTTTTAGTCAATGAACAAACTTGTTGTAGTAGCAAATGCTACTGCAATGCTGATGTGGTTCCCTATCAGCGGCTCCTCCTTCGATGTTGCCTCTCATCATCAATAACAACTATCTTTCATTTCTATTTTTTGATAGCAATTGAAGGGGATTAAGCCAACAGATCAAAGAAAAAGCCCCTTCGTCATCGTATCTCACTCACCATGCAACATTAGTAGGTCTATCAATTTCATCCCATTTGTAGCCGTACTTTCACTAGTTTTATAGTCCCTAACAGCTTTTCTCCATCCTTTGACTCTAAAGCTATTGTCTTTTCTTTCTTCTCTTCTTTTTTACTTCTTCTTTATTTCTTTTATTTTCCTGTCTCTATATTCTTTTTCCTTTTCTATCTCTAAAAATTGCGCCTCTGCCATAATAGTCGTCGCTTATGCCTATATTTTCCTTCCTTCTTTTTTTCTTTTATCTCAATTTCATTCGTGGCTCTTTTTTGTCCAATATTCCTTTTATTTTATTTCGAGTTCAATACCCGAACTAATTCTCTTTTCTTTTCTTTTTTTCTGGTTGTAAAGAATCCCATAAAAATATCTTTAGCCAAACATCCATTTAAATCCTTTTATTTTATTAGTTTTAAATGCTACCCATTTTCTTTCTCCCCTTTTATTCCTTATATGGTTTTATAAAATTTTCTTACCCTCTAAAAATTATATTTCTAGCTCCATTGTGTCCCTTAGAATATTTAAACATCAACTTATGAAATTCCTAATTTGATCCGAGCAATAACATCGAAATCTTGATTTAAATTTCAAAATACCATTAATATGCCACATATATATATATATATATATATATATATATATATATATATATCATAAATCTTTTATGTAATAATATATATCTTTAATCCAATTAGAAGTTCTCCCTATTTTTGGGAAGCCCTACACATATCCCGAGGAGATACTATTCCTAAAATCCGAGAATTTGTACAAATGTTATAGTTAGTTATTAGAGAGTTTGCATTGACTATAGGAAGTTGAATTTTGACACTAGGAAAGACCATTTTCCATTGCCATTCATTGATCAAATGCTTGAGAGATTAGCCTAAAATATTTTTTTTATTTCCTTAATGGATAATCAGGTTACTATTAAATCCCTATTGCACTCGAAGATCAAGAAAAAACCATATTTACATGCCCTTATGGAATATTTGCATATAGGAGAATGCCTTTTGGGCTATATAATGCACCAGCAACCTTTCAAAGGTGCATGATGGCCATTTTCTCTAATATGATTAAGAAATTTCTATAGATTTTCATGGACAACTTTACATTGTATGGTCTTACATTTGAATCATGCTTGCATAATCTCTCATTAGTATTAAAAAGGTGTGAAGAAACTAACTTAGTCTTAAATTTAGAAAAGTTTCATGGTACAAGAAGTTATTGTGCTTGGTCATAAAATTTCTAAAAAAGGCATTAAAGTTGATAGGGCCAAAGGTGAAGTTATTGAAAAATTGTCACCACCCATGACCATCCATGGTGTCAGGAGTTTCTTAAGGCATGTAGATTTTTTTAAGAGGTTTATTAAGGATTTTTCTAAGATTGCAAAGCCTTTATCCAATCTATTGGCAAATGATGTGAAATTTAACTTTGACCATGATTGTGTGCAGGCATTTAACTTGCTAAAGGAGAAACTAGTGACCGCTTATATTATTATGGCACTGGATTAGACTAAACCATTTAAGTTGATGTGTGATACAAGTGATTATGTCATCAGATCTTTCCTAGGGCAAAAAAGGGATTGAGTCTTTCATGCTATAAACTATACAAGTCATACATTGAGTAGGGCTCAATTGAATCATACCACTACAGAGAAGGAATTACTTGTTGTAATATTTGTATTTGAGAAGTTTAGCTCGTATTTGATTGGCTCAAAGTGTGTGGTTTTCACTTATCATTCAGCCTTGAGGCACTTATTTGCAAAAAAGGATGCCAAACCTTATCTAATTCGATGGGTGCTCTTACTTTAAAAGTTTTATTTTAGAGATAAAATACCAAAACGGGCATTGAGAACCAAGTAGTGGATTACCTCTCTAGTCTTAACAATCCTATCATTGATAAAGGGGAGATTAAAATTGAGTTTCTTGATGAAAAGATAATTTTTGTGTTAAAAATCTATGGTTCTACGGTTTGCTGATTTTGCAAACTTTCTTGCAGGAAATTGGCTATCTAAAGACCTATCCTTCTAACAAAAGAAGAAATTTTGGTGGATATGAAGCATTACATGTGGGAAAATCCATATCTTTATAAGCTTTATGCTGATAAAGTAATTAGAAGGTGCATTTTGAAGTGGGGAAATATGGAAATTTTGGCATCTTTCCATGATAGAGAATTCGAAGGTCACTTTAGGCAAATACAATAATGGCTAAAGTCTTGTAATGTGGGTTCTATTGGCTAACTATATTTAAAGATGCTCAAACATTTGTAGCAAGTTGTGATCGATGTCAAAAAGTAGGGAATATTTCTAAAAAGGATGAGATACCATTAACTAATATTCTAGTATGTGAGATCTTTTATGCTTGAGGAATAAACTTCATAAATCTATTTCCTTCATCTAAGGGTAATGAATACATTCTTGTAGCCATTTATTATGTTTTTAAGTGGGTTAAAGCCATAGCTACAAGAACAAAAGATGCTAAGATTGTGGTTCAATTTCTAAGGAAAATATTTTTGCAAGATTTGGCACTCTAAGAGCTATTATCAGTGATGGGAGAAGGCATTTTTGTAATCATTAATTCAAGACTATTCTCAAAAAGTATAGGGTTCATCACAAAGTAGCCACTCCTTATCATGCTTAAATAAATGGCCAAGTATAAGTTTCAAATAGAGAACTCAAGAGAATTTTAGCAAAGATAGTGAACTCTTCAAGAAAAGATTAGGCATTTCACCTAGATGATGCACTTTGGGTTTATAGAATGGCTTTCAAAACTCCAATCGATATAACTTCGTATCACTTAGTATTTGGAAAGTTTTTGCATTTTCCTGTGGAGATTGAAATAAGGCATATTGGAAAACTAGATATTTAAATTTTAAGGCAAAGGATATGAGTGAAAAGTGGTTGCTCAATATCAATGAACTTAATGAGTTGCGATTTTGGGCTTATGAGAATGTCAGCATGTATAAGGAAATGACCAAAAATTGGCATGACGAAAACATTAAAAAGAAGGAATTTGTGTCTAGTCAAAAAGTGCTTCTCTATAATAATAGGTTGAAATTATTCCCTAGAAAACTAAAGTCAATATGGACTGGACCTCATGTGGCCGTAAATGTGCCTTCATTTGGCATTATAAAGATTAAGCATAATAAAATTGAAGAACACTTCAAGGTGAATGGACATCTTCTCAAAGCTTATATGGAAAATTAATTCGAACCTCATATTAAATCGATTAAATTTATAGAGTAGAGGTGAAATGAAAAGGAGTCTAGCTAGGGACTTAAAACCTAGAACTAATTCTCTTAAAATTTTCTCTTTACTTTATTTTTAAACTTTGTGTCAATTTTTTGTTTAGTTGTGATGTGTTATATTTTTTTTAATTTTGTGTTAGGTAAGTAAGAGATCAATTAGTTCAAGAGGTCTAATTTTTTAGTAGGAGTTGAAATCTTAAAGCTTTAAGTTAAAGAAGATGTTTGGAATTTATCACATCATAGAAAGGAGAAGTTTGGTAAGGAAGTAAAAAAAAATTGCTAACATGGCTATGTCAATAAATAACATAGGCATGTTAAAAATGAACCTTAAAAGTTATTTTTGATAGAAGCAAAACATGGTCATTGCTTATGTTTAGCATGCCCTTGTTGTTTTATGAGAAAAAATTCCAATAGCAAAAAATGGTCATGTTAAAATGAGACATGCACATGTTGTTTGATGAGAAAAAATTGCAACAGCAAAACAACGACATGCCTATGTTAAAAAAATTCTGAAAAAAAATAGCCTAAAAAATTCTAGAAAAAATTAAAAAATTCAAAAAAATAAAAGTTTTAAAAAAAATCAACGCTACCATCCCACTTTTAATGTTAATATTTTTTTTCTTTATTTTTATTCTTTCTATTATTTTATCTTTTCTTTTCTTCTATTTCTCCTTTCTACCATCAACCTTCATTTTCACCACTAATCAACCTTCATTTCCACCATCATTTTTAGCAATTTTAAAAAAAACTCCACCAACTTTCTTTTAGTCAAGAAATAATTTTTTTAAATGACAGTTTAAATACTCTATCCTTTGTTTTGTGATTTCGGGAGATTCCAAAGTTAGAAGATAAAATCATGTGATGCCCTAAATATTCTAATGTTGTATTGGCAGGGTACTTTGAGGATCAAAAGGGAACTTTGATGCCCGAGGAGGCACGAGGTTCGGACTGTGAGGCACAAAATGTATTTTCTAGTGCCTGAGGCCTTTATCAAGGGAAATTAATGACCCTTAAATTTAATAAATGGCGGAGCCAGAGGAATAGAAAAGAAATTGTTATTGTTATCATATTTGGGCTTGAAAGTGCCACAATTTAGGATAAAATTCAATTGATTAATTTATTCATTGAGGGCAAAATAATAACATAATAATGGTCAAATAAAGTAAGTATGGAAATTAATAACAATTGGTGAGATGTCAACTTAAAGGGGTAAATTTGAAATAATTAAAAGAAAGAAAAATATGTAGCCTTAGGACTAAATTAAAAGAATTGAAAAATGGATGGGCTGAATTAAAGCAAATGAAAAGAGGAAGGATTAAAATGGGAATTTGCCACTCAAAGGTGAAGTGGCAGCAAAGGAAATAAAACAAAATGAAAAAAAGGAAGAAAAAGGGGTAGCAAGGAAATAGGAGAAAGAAAGCAAAAAAGAAGAAAAGGAAGAAAAGAAGAAAGAAGAGAAAGGAGGGTTGCAATAGCTAGCAACTCCAGCAGCGGTGCCAGGTGGAGGCCACCATAGTGGCCAGTGATGGGCCTAGTGATGGCAAGGAAGAGAGAAAAAAATAGATAAGGGATAGCAACCCCTCATGGTTAATAGGTAAAGAAGTTTTCTTTCTTCTTTAGTCTAGTTCTTTCTCATAATTCATTTTAATTATGTTAGAGAACTAAGAAGTAGATGAGAAAGGGAGAATCTAAAATTTTAGGTTTAGTGAGATTTAATATAGTATTTGAAGATGAATTGGATTAAATAAGATGGAATTAAGAAAGAAAATCTATTACTGGAACTGATTATTGTCTGGGAGCAATAGAGAGTGTTTTGGCCATAATTTTCTGCATAAATGTCAAAATAATGCAAAATTAGTGGCAAATGAAAGCTAACACATAGGGATACATAAATCCTAATTTAGGTGTCAAAAATGTATGAACTTAAACCACATGAAACTAGATTCATAGGGCTAAAAGTTTACTGTAGAAGTCTTGAATTAATTCTGAACTTAGCATGCTCAAAAATGTGATACAAGTTGAGTTTTGAATTTTGGAATTGATTTATTATCTTGAGAGCAGTAAAGGGTAATTAGGCCATAACTTTTTGTATAGAGGTTAGAATAATGAGAAATGAAATTCTTATGAAATCTAACAATAGGAGTATAACTTTATAGAAGAAAATTTGCTTTAATTAAGGCTAGTTTTTTTCCAAAAATTTAGATAAGGGAACGACACCAATGCTATCTGTAAATTACTAGAACCTAAAGAACTAAAAAGGTGGTGTAGGAAAGGAAATGCACATGGGAAGTAAAGTGGACTCAAAAAAAGGAAGTCACATGCACCAATAAGTATGTGTACTCGATGAAATGTATATGTGTTAGTATGTCTAATTGCAAAAATGTGTGTGCTATGTATATGCTAGTGCCAAAATATGTTTGTGGTGTATGAATATTTGTAATGTGTGTGTTGATATTTAAGTGGTGCTTGTTATGTGGAAGTGCATACACTATGTGCTTGAATGCTCAAGTTGTGCTTGTGGGATGTGCCTTGCATAATAATGGGTAATAACGCTTGTGTGTGCATAACTTAGAAATGAGGTGTGTTGGTGTTTAGGCATAGTGGAGGCATATGCTATTGCAATGAAGTTGTGATTTCTTTCTTTGTGTGTATGAGTTCATTTGGAAATGGAGTATGGGTTTTTTGATGTAAAGCCGAGGGAATGGGAACCCTTAGGTACAAGTGCATAGTCACATAGTTAGGAGTCACCTGTACACATTAGTATTAATTTTCTAAGTAATGAATGTAAACTACAAGGTAAAAAGAGGAACTAAGTGCTTGATAATTATAAGGTATTAGTGCACAAATTATGGGTAGCCTAAAAAAGGCTCTAGTGGGTATGGCAATGGGGTCTATGGTTGAGATAAAAGAATCCTATGGGTAAAGTATGGACTTGAGCTAATACTATAGTCAATCGAATTATGGTAAAATTTCTTAGGGTTAGACATTAAAAAAAAGTAAAGGCATAACACTAAGCTTAGCAATTACAGAGAATTATAAACACTAAGCACATAATAAATTCATCACAAAGACAAGAAAAATGCTTACGAAATGTGACAGTTATATGAATGATGAAAATGGTGCATGAGGGGGGCCTAATGCCTCTAATGCGTGATGAACATAATTGATGTATTATTATGGCATAAAGTGAAGGTATAAGCAATACATGTGGAAATAGGGCATAAATGTATTTGTGTGTAGCTTAATGTGATTAAATGATTGAGTATGTGCATATGGAAGTGGTTCAATGCCACCTTGACTTGAGTATGGATTTTTGCCATATAAAGATGCACTATGTGACTTAACATCAATAAATGCTAATATTGTGTGTAACATGGTGTGTTGATATGAGTTGTAGCTTTTATGCATATTCATGATGAATTATACAATAAAAGATATGAATACATGACAATAATGAGAATTTATTTGTGCTTGGGATGTGAATTGTAAGTGTGATATGTGTTATGGTCATATAAGGCCTTATAGGGCTTTAAATGGCAATATGTGGAGCTAATGAGAATTTATGTGCATAAATGTGTCTTATGACATTATCATGTGATAATAAAACAATGTTAAAGTGAATGTACATGAATTGAAGGCCTTATGCTTGTGTGGGCCGAATGGTGCGTGAGATTTAGGCATGAGAATGCATGTGATTGTTATGGGTAATTGATTAGGATATAAGAGCTATGTTTTCCTTAGCTTAATTATGAGACTTAAGTCATACTTATGTGTGAAAAATGACTAAGTAACACCAAAATATAGGTAAAGCATGTTAACAATGAAATAAATGGCATGAAATACGATTATGATTCCGAATGAGAAATTATAGCTATTACACCTAGGCAATGTGACCTTTTAGTGGGAGTAAGCTTATGTGAGCCTAAGTTGGCTATATGATATATTATGCGATATATGCTATTAGCATGTATATTTAGGCCTTGCTAATGCACAAAATGGCCAATGTGATCAATTTATGTAAGTAGAGACATAAAGAATGTTATATGTTAAAATGGTTAAAATGGGATAAATCAATGACTTTAATGATGCCTATACTTTTAGATAACCTAGTTTGGATAGTTAACTGATCAACTAGGATTTAGTAGCTGCCAGCTTACCTTTGGGTTTGAGACCTACGTGTCAATGTTTTACGTGTCAACGGGCACGAGTGCCTTCAGGCCAATTCGACATACCTTCGGGTGCGAGTGCCTTCAGGCTAATATGGATACATACCTTATGGTGTGAATGCCTTTAGGCCAATTGTTTCTATGTACCTTTGAGCATGAGTGCCTTTGAGCTAATTATTTCTACGTACCTTTGGGTGTGAGTGCCTTCGGGCTAGTAGTATTCACTATCTAGCCTTGGATATTTGTCTCTTTAGTATGGGCATATGTTAAACAATGTAAAGACTTAAAAAACATCTATGAACATGAGTTAAGTTATGCCATTTTAGGCAATGTGTAAACCAAATGTGTGTTATTGTGAATATAGGTGTGTGGCCATAAAATTAAGGTGTTTCTATGTTTATGATGACATAATACATATGCATGATACGCCTTATGTTTGTTGGTGCCTACAAATCTTAATACAACCTATATATGTCTATTTTATACGTATGATTGTAATTAAGCGATGACAATGTTTCAAGTGTAAGTGGACTATAATTTCCTTTATATTAGTTGTTATTACTTACACATGATCTTTATGTGAATGTAAAAACCTCATGTTGTATTTTTGCTCAAATGCATGCTTGATAATAAAAGCATATAATAATGTCATTTTTGTGGCACGTTGTGTTAATATTTGCATATATGCTAATAAGATCATATTAAATGTTGTAAAGAGTGATAATACATATGAATTAGTTAAATGAACAATTGCATGCTTAAATTGGCATTTGAAATAAATGCATTAAAAAGTTGTGTGTATCTAAATGGGCATGACGACTTAAAATATATGTGTTTATATATATTCCATTAAGTACACCACTGAGCATCTCGCTCAGCATACTGACTTTTCTGCTGGTGCATAAATAGAGCTAGTTGATAAGGAAAGACACTAAAAAGACACAGGAAGCTGCTTAAAGGTTCTATTAAGAGCAGTTTTGAGGCTTTAGGGTAGACCCATTGAGAGAAAGACATGTATGTAAATGTAACTAGTTTCGAAGTTGTAATATAAAATGTAATTTGTATGTGATTTAAAGCCCTCATGAGTTATGTAATTATCATAAAAATATACTTAGCAATGCTATTGATGTAGATTAGGCTAAGTGAAAGTAAGCTTAATGTAAAGTGTAATTTATATGTGATCTCATATTCAAAATGCGAACTTTAGTTGTGGATTTAGTACATTAGAGATGTACATGATATAATTGTGAATATATGAGAATAGCCTAGGTTGTGGTTGAGGCATATATGTGATGGACATAGATTAACTATTTGTGTTGTGTGCTGATTTGGGAGATCAAGAGGATCCATTGATGTTGATAGAATTGATATGAGTTTATAGAAGTGTTTCTTTTACAGGTTTACTATTTGGGATAGTATCCCAGTATAGTCGTTATACTACTAGATTTCTGACATGATGACCCTATTAGT
>CANXYI010293314.1:0-10654 GCA_948208565.1 Hura crepitans | reverse complement strand
AATACTTTCATCTGGTAGTTTTAATATATCCCGGGTCTCGGGAATACTATTTATCTGAGGAAAGTACTATTCACAAAAGTCAGAATTTTCAGGTCGTTATAATGGCATTATGTTATAAATGTTAATGTTAAAGAATTGGTGTAATGTAATTAATGTTGCATGAATTATCATGTATTATATGTAATTTGGTAATACGATAAAGAATGAAAAGATTAAGGTAGGATGTTGTAGAGGCCTAAAGTAGGTGATTTGTTACATGAATTAAATTATAAGCATAAATAAGACTTTATGACTTGAATTGAGTAGTATGAATATAATTTGATGCCTAAAAGTATTTTGATACCATGTGTATATATCTAGCATGATTGAGTATAAGTGGTGTCTAATTGAGAATGTGATGATTGGGATGTTATGGCCCTTTTTATGTGGAGGCCGAATTCCTTATTAAGGAGTTCTTTATGATTGCTTTGCCTTAGTACATAGTAATGTGCATAAGTTGATTTTAGGAATATAAAAAACAAGTATGTCTATGTTATGTAATTGATTCTAATAAACTAAAATAAGTTAGTTGAGACATTATAAGGTAGCCGAAATCTTTATAATGTCAAAAAGGGATGTGTTATATCACTTGAAGTGGCTTAATCAGAATGAATTATGTATAATAACTAAGATGAGGAAATTCAAGTATGTGTGGTGTTTATGTGATGTTAATACTATGATTCACATTTATAAAGCATGAATATGGTATGGAGGCCAAAATGATCAAAGTATGTATACCAACTTTTATTTACATAATGATGGATCTCATGAACTGTATCTTTCGACCATACTTGGATCAGCTTGTGGTAGTTTTCATTGATGACATCCTTATGTATTCAAAGAATCAAGATGAACATAAGTAGCACTTGAGGACTATTTTACAGATGTTAAGAGATGAAAATCTTTATGCCAAGCTCAGCAAGTGTGAGTTTTGGCCAGATAACGTGTCTTTTTTAGGACACATAGCTTTAGCAGATGGCATTAGAATTGACCCTAGCAAGATTAAAGCTGTTATGGAATGAAAGCCACCCAAGAACATCATAGAGATCAAGAGGTTTTTAGGTTTAGCTAGTTATTGTAGGTGGTTTGTTAATGGGCTTTCTCTAATTATTGCCCCTATAACATGTTTATTGAGGAAGAATGCTAAGTTTATATGGGATGACAAGTGTCAAGAGAGTTTTGACAAGCTAAAGAGTATGTTAATAGAGGTTTCAATCTTAGTTTAACCAATATCAGGGAAGGATTTCACAATCTATAGTGATGCTTCATTGAATGGGTTAGGATGTGTGCTTATGTAAAAAGGCAATGTTGTTGCCTATGCTTCGAGACAGCTGAAGCCTCATGAGAAAAACTATTTAACTCATGATCTAAAGCTTGTAGCCATAGTGTTTGCTCTAAAGATACAGAGCCATTATCTTTATAGGGAGAAGTGTTATGTTTATACCGATCATAAGAGCTTGAAGTATCTTTCCACTCAGAAGGAGTTAAATTTGAGACAAAGAAGATGGTTGGAGTTAATAAAGGACAATGATTGCCTTATTAACTATCATTCAGGGAAAGCCAATGTGGTGGTAGATATTCTATTAGCTTTGAGAGCCATGTATGTCAGTTTAAAGTTGATGGATGATAGATGTTTGTTGGCAGAACTACAAATTAAGCCAAGCTTGTTACAACAAGTAAAAGATGCACAGAAGGAGGATCATAGGCTAAAGAATGTTGTAAGTATGATTCAAGAGGGGAAGCCTATTGAATATGAGATCAAGAGTGATAGTTATTTGTATTACCATAATTGACTTTGTATACCTGATGTCAAAAAAGTGAGAGAGCGGATTTTGCAAGAAGCCCATAATGCTCCTTATGCCATACATTCTGGTAGTACTAAGATATATTAAGATCTAAAGACAACTTATTAGTGGTTGGGCATAAAGAGAGACATAGCTAAGTTTGTGATTAGATGCCTTACTTATCTGCAAGTAAAGGCTGAGCATTAAGTTCCATCTAGATTGCTTCAACCATAGCAATACTAGAATGGAAATGGGATAGAGTCACCATAGATTTCGTAGTTAGGTTACCTATGACAAGGAACAAGTGTGATTCAGTTTAGGTTGCGGTTGACAGATTAACTAAATCGTCACACTTCATACCTGTGAGAATGGACTTTTCCTTAAAGAAGCTAGCGGAGTTATATATCGATGAAATTGTGCGATTGCATGGAGTGTCATTATCTATCATTTTTTATCGAGATCTAAGGTTTACATCAAGGTTTTGACAAAAGCTCCATAATGCCTTAGGCACTCGACTTAGCTTTAGCATGGAATTTCATCCACAAATGGATGGCCAATCTAAGAGAGTTATACATATGCTTAAAGATATGTTGAGAAGCTATGCTATCGAGTTCAAAGGAGGTTGGGATCGCTATCTTTCCTTGGCAGAGTTCGCTTATAATAACAGTTATCAAGTGAACCTAGGCATGGCTCCATATGAAGCTTTATAATAGAGAAGATGCATAACTCTTTTGTGTTAGAGCAAGCTAAGTGAGAAAAAGCTTATGAGACTAGATTTGATCAAAGATGCAGAAGAAAAAGTGAAGATTATTATAGACAAGCTGAAAGCTACTTCAAATAGATAGAAATCTTATGCAGACTTAAAAAGGAAAGACATCCAGTATGAAATGGGAGACAAGGTATTTCTCAAAGTATCTCTATGGAAGAAAGTTTTAAGATTTGGTAAAAGAGGTAAGCTAAGTGCATAGTTTATTAGCTCGTATGAGATAATTGAATGTATAGGACCAATGGCTTATAGACTGGTTTTACTTCCTAAGCTACGATAGATACATGATATTTTCCACGTGCCTATGCTTAGGAGATACAGATCAGATCCATCACATGTGCTATCAGTTGAAGAAGTGGAGATACAACTAGATATATCATATGAAGAAGAACTAGTAAGAATCTTAGCTCAAGAGGTTAAAAAGTTACGAAACAAAATAGTACCTTTAGTGAAGGTACTGAAGCAACATCATAATATGGAAGAAGCAACCTAGGAGAGTGAAGCCCAAATGAAAGATTAGTTTCCCCATCTATTTGAACTAGGTAATTTCAAGGATGAAATTTCTTTTAAAAGGGGAAGAAATATAACACCCCTAAAATCTTGACTTATGAATAGTACTTTTCGAGATGTGAATAGTATTTTTTAGAACTCGGGTCACACTAATATGACTAAATAAAAGTATTAATCATAATATAATTTTGAAAAAAATTTAAAGTGAAAACAAAGTCATTTAAATGGTTAAAAATAACAGTTAAGATTTTTCAGTAGTGTCACATGAATAGTGACCTAGTTTGAATTGACCTGTAAAATATTTGGTTTTTGCTAAAAAATTCTAGAATTTATACAATATAATACTTAAATATTCCAAATAGGCTATTGGCATTATAATTGAAATTTTTAAATATTGGGAAGCATTTTCCCTAAAATCGAATAAAGATTAAAGTATGCTTTTATTATCAATTTTTGAGAAAGGGTTTATAGAGGTTTATGAATTTGATAGCATGATTTTATAAGGCTTAAAGAGTGATGATTTTGGGTTATTTAGGGGGTAAAATAATTAAAAAGAGAGGAATGGAAAATAGGCAAAAATGGGCGGCCTTTGGATTAGAGATGATGAGATCTTGTCCATTAATTATGTTGACCAAGTTAAAGGTTAACATAAGGCCTTTAAAATGGTCAATTAGGTTTGTCTTCTTCCCTTTCATTTTTCCTCAGCCCGACGCCATAAGAGGGTAACCTCTCCCTCACTTTTTCTTCTTTCTCCTCTAAATTAGCCCTAAATCCTCACATCCAAGGCACCAATTAGCCCATCCATGACCTTTAGAGCATACTAGAAGCAAGAAATAGAGCAAAGAGTGAGAGATTTTCATGGTAGAGTAAGGGAATGAATGGTGGCATGATTTTGATCGAGTGAGATTTTTTGAATTTTAACATTTTTCTAATATTTTTAAGATGCCCATGAGATGTTTTATAAGGTCGGATTTGATTTTAAAGTATTGTATGATTTTATTAGATTTTGACATAAACTTTCCTAAAATTGTGTAGAAAGAAGTGAATAAGGGAAGAGAAAGGGCAAAGAGAAGGCTTAAACAAGTCATTGTGGTGTATTTTGGTCCATTATATATGTATTCAACTTAACATATGCATATTGAGTGGGTGTGATTGCATTTATTATATGCATGGCATTATGTTATAAATGTTGATGTTAAAGAATTGGAGTAATGCAATTAATGTTGCATGAATTATCATGTTTTATATGTAATTTGGTGATATGATAAAGAATGAAATCATTAAGGTAGAGATGTTGTAGAGGCTAAAATCCCTAAGAAGCTTAAAGTAGGTGATTTGTTACATGAATTGAATTATAGGCATACATAAGACTTTATGACTTGAATTAAGTGGTATGAATATAATTTGATGCCTAAAAGTATTTTGATACCATGTGTATGTATCTAGCATGATTGAGTATAAGTGGTGTCTAATTGAGAATGTGATGATTGATATGTTGTGGCCCTTTTCATATCGAGGTCGAATGCCTCATTGAGGAGTTCTTTATGATGTTTTGCCTTAATACATAGTAATGTGCATAAGTAAGTTGATTTCAGGAATATAAAAAGCAAGTATGTTTATGTTATGTAATTGATTCTAATAAATTGAAATAAGTTAGTTGACACATTATAAGGTGGCCGACATATTTATGATGTTAAAAAGATTTGTGTTATATCACTTGAAGTGGCTTAATAAGAATGAATTATGTATAATGACTAAGATAAGGAAATTCAAGTATGTGTGTTTATGTGATGTCAATACTATGATTCATGTGTATAAAGCATGAATATGGTATAGAGGTTAAAATGGTCAAAGTATGTATACCAAACTTTATATGCATAATGATGTTTTGAGGTAAGTCGTCTTTATGATTCCTCTATTAAAGTTAAACATTGAAATCTTTATGCCTACTATGTATACATTATGTACAACACAAGAATAAGTGTGAATCCAAAATGAAAAAATAAAGCAGAAATTATAAGCATGTGTTTGAGCCTACTTTTACAAAGGGCAAAATGAGACAAGCATGATATACATATGAGTAATGTATAGCTATGGCCGAATGGCCTATCAAGATGAGTTATGGTGCTTTAAGCACATATCAAGAAAGTATGAGTTAGTAATGTCAGCATGATAGAATGCCATGAATATGTAATATAGTTAAACATAACTAATAAACTTTAAGTAATTATAAAGTTTTTTAAACCAAGTTTAAGAAGGTGGAACAAAATAAGTATGATAATGCCCTATATGATTAAACAACTTGGATTGAATAGTTTGACCGGTCAACTAGGAAGATAATACAGTTGCAAGCATACCCTTGGGTGTGAGTATGGCCTTTGGGCAACATTATAACCTTTGAGTCTAGGTATAATCTATAAGTCGAGCATAGCCTTCGGGCATCAATATAGCCTTTTAGCACAATTAGTCCTATTATCCAGTTTTAGATAGTTATCCCTTAGGTATAGGCATAACATAAACAGTAAGATCTCAAACTAAGCATAAAGAAAAGTAAAGCTAAGATGTAATTATGAGCAAACTAACCTTAATAATGATAAATGTGATAAGTATGTATAAGAAATTTTTATGATCATTGTGAGTTATTGCTTATGCACTTTTGTATGATTATAGTATGTTATGCATATTTATGTTTATGATATGGGTTATTTTTTTTATTAAATTGGTAATTATACATGATAAGCATGTGATAATACATATGTTATGTTGAATACACCACTAAGCATTCACTTAGTGCATCATTTTTATTTGCGATGTGCAGGTAAAGAAAATATATTAGAGTCAAAGCCTCAATATTAGCAAGTTGATCAAGAGAAGATTTATTTTGGTATTTTGCTTTCTTTAGTATAAAATGTGATGTATTTATAATAGAGGCACTCTTGTGTAATTTGAGGGATTGGGCCTAATATGTGTTGTAAATAATGTTGTATCTCTTTAAAACCATATTATAACTTGATTATATAAGTATGCTTGTTTATGTATGACTTGTATGATATCTCTTCTTAATATGTACTTGTTGAATGTTGAGATTGAGTTTAGAGGGTCAGATGGACCAAGATGATGATAAGATGTGTTGAGATACATTAGAAGTGTTGTTTTTATGTAGGTTGCTATTTGAGATAGTGTCTCGGTATAGCTATTATGTTGCCAAATTTTTGGCATAAGGACCCCATAGTATGCCTTGCAAAACAATTTTTGATTATTCACCTTTTTATAACCTTATACATGTAAAGAAAGTTTCTCTCAAAAAGCAAGGTTTTAATTTATAAGGGTTTTTAATCAGAGTGTATCATATATCAATTTGTGTGTCGTTTTTTATTCGGTTCTAGTGATTAGATTAGGTAAGGGGTGTCACATTGTATTCCTGCCAAAATGTAATGCTTGTGCACTAGGGCCCCGAGAACAATGCCCGAGACCTAAAAAGGGCACTTAGTGTGTCGGGTCATCGGCACGGATCTTGAGGTAGGATACGCCTCCTAATAAACTTTAAAGGCTAGAAAAAGGGTGAAAATGACCTCAATAAAAATTTTAGCAGAACCAATAAATTAATTTGAGCCGTACGGTAGCAGGTTATGGGCTTCGATCTAATCGGGTCAGGATTGACTCGGGATGTGCCCGGACGGACCTAAAAAGGTGGATCCTAAAGCTTAAAAATTGCACTAAGTCCAATGGTTAAGGAATTTTTGGAATCAGAGGTCATTTGCAAATTTTCGTGATTTTTTAGGTTGGCACGCAAATCGAGGCAGTCTAAAAAACTATCCTACCGAAGGAATTAGGCCACAAAAATTTACGAGTATGCAATTGGGATTTAATAAGGAACTTTAAAATAAACGGCGTAGTTTTTTTACGTCGTTTGGGATTTTTTTGGTTTTCAATAGGACTGCGATTTTCCCAAAATTTCGCTAGCCTAGTTCTCGAAGGAATTTGGCCATGAAATTTGGTGCTCCTCTATTTGACAGTATTTTAAGATTTTAGAAATAAATGCAATAATTTTTAGGGGTCTGAGCGACCATATAAAAATTCCTAAAGTTCTACCGCGAAATGCTCGATTTTCAATTCGGGTACTTCCCAATGGAATTTCGCCACAAAATTTTACAGTTATGAGATTAGGGTCAAATGATGAATTTAGGAATAAATGGCGCATTTTTTTGATGACCGTGTGATTTTTAAAAAATCTTCGAAGTGAGCAGCCCCTATATTCGAAAATTCGAATCTTAGGGTGCTTGGGAACCCTGTAATGTGAACCGAGGGTCCCTAAGCCTACTCAGCCACTATGCCATATGGCCAAGTCCATTAGAGGACACTTGACCACCACTAACTTAAGCTTGATTATTTTTTTCTTCTCCTCTTTTCTAATTGTTGACCATGTTAGGGGTCAGCAAGTGTATTCAGTTTGGGGGATCATTTCTACTGAATTCTCCAGTTGAATGTCCCCTGAAGCCTTCCACAAGAGGTAGAGGAAGGCCATCATCCAGTAAGAATCACCATAGCCACCTCTATTCTTGAAGAAATTCATATAGAGCAAGAGAAGGTGGCATGACCAAGGGAGAAGCAGGGTTAAGTGTCCTCCTTATCCCCTGTAGTGTGCAGTAATTTCGTCTCCTAAGAGTCATTGTATTTTCACATCTTTTGGGGAAGGGGACTCTTGGAAGGAAGCAAGAGGAGGTGAAGTTATTCAGGGGCAAGTATAGGCAAAGGGAGTTGATGAATGATAAGAAAGTGAAGGAGCAAGGAAGCTGCTAGAAATAGGAATCAGGTTTATGAATTTAAGTAATTATGGCATGCCTTGCTTCTTCTTTAAATAGAAATTCTATAATTCAGTGGCCTGCAAATTCCTAGTTAAAAATGTTTTGCTTAAGGTGAATTCTAGTGATATTGCCATGATTTGTGTGAGAGGGTTGAACCCCTAGCATGTGTTAGTCTTCTTTAGTATTAGCATGGCAGGATTGTGAGGTTATTTTATTACTATTTTAGTTATAAGGACATATGATCTTGTGGGTGTGTGTGTGGCATGAAAGGGTATGTTATCAACCTTATGGTGGTGATGGTATAGAGTGTTGGTTGGTAGGTTGATTCGAGAGATAGATACTCACATAGAAGTGGGATAAGTTAAGCCGAAAGGTGTTAGTGAAGGGGGAGTAAGTTCGAAAAGATAGAGGTGCATAACAATCAACATGTGTGGGTCGTACAACGGGTGGAATAATTAGTGTGTGTGGTAAATGGTTACACACAAATGCTTGGCATGTACCATGCTATTTAAGTAAATGGAAGAAGAGAGTTAAATCATACTTGTGAGTTGCATTATCTTAGCCAAGAGCCAAGCTTGGGACTAGTTAGGATAAATACATGGAAATGGAATAATAATAATAATAAGAGAGGGTTACTTTTAAGTGAAGATATGTACGTCCCTTTACCAATATTGAACCGAATAATGTATAAGAAAATTTAAGTGTAGGGTGCATGGGTGGTTATATATTGGGATAACGAATGAGGGTGGTGTATAATGGGATTATAGGCAGTGAAATTAAGAAAGGTAATGCATGCTTATGGGTGTTGAGTACGGTTGGAAAATGGGGAGGTCAAGGCTTGTGATAAGTATATATATATAGTTTCTAAGTAACCATATGTAGTCCCCTTGCAGTAATTAATAACATGTGGTATTTAAGGTTGGCAATTTAGGAGACATGTATATCCTTAGTTGCTACATAAAGGTGTCCAAGAGGTGGCAAATCAATTTAGCTATGCATGATTTATCTATTTAACTTTATTTGGGATAGAAAAGTTGACATTTACATTTATTAAAAAATATAGTATATATATAAATATTAGGACATGGGAATAATGGCATTAGACAAGTTTGACTTTACATTGTTAAGGATATAAATGATTCACTTAAGAGAATGATGGAATTAAAATGACGGAAATCATGTCTTATTTAAAGTAATGATGTGATTTAAGCATGAGGGTAAAATGACATGATATGTCAAGTATGGAAGATTGATAATAGGGGTGCTAATGTATAGGTATGTATGGATGTGACACATACCTACTATGGAAAATTTGTTACACAATAGTAAAGGACATTTATGTAGATTAGGCTAGCATATAGTCTACAGTTATTGAGGTTCAATAGATCACATAATCCCACGAAAAATCTAAAATGGTAAGGGGAAAATGTATTGAATGCCTTAGGAAGGAAATTAAAAATGTAGCCTAAAGATATGATCTTATATTATAAGCCCCTTTTGCAATTTAATTTACATGATATGTAAAGCTCCTTCAAAACCTAGTTGAGACTATAATTTGACATGAACTTAAGCCTATAATGGTTAATTATTTAGAATGAAATAGGGTATAGCACAATGACCAAATTTGATGGCTACGGGCCTATAATGGTGGCAGAAAGAATATTGGCTTTGGGCCTATGACAATATGAAATTAAGGCATTTGAGCCTATGAGGGCTAATTGTTAACATGGCATAAAGCATCAAAAGATGCCTAGAAGGTAATGGCTATAAGCCTATGAGCATGATAGGAACATTAATGGCGATAAGCCTATGATAGTGATAAGTACCTGAGATGTGACTTATAACTGTCTTAGGAAAAGGACTGTTCCAAACTTAATCAAAACATTACTAATAAAGCTGATAACATAATAAGTTGGGATATTAAATAAATAGCCTTGAACATATTTATAAATTGAAGTTAAGTTAGACTTATAAAAGTAGGCTTAAAATTGTCCGGTAGGACCTAAATATGACCTATAGTTGTCTAGGTAAATTTTCAACAGCTAAAATAAATTCGTATCTGACTGTTAACCACTTCTAGATATTATCAAATGATAATTAGTAATAAGAGTGAAGGAGAAATCTAAACAGCTGGCCCATAACTATCTGGGCTAAAAATTGACTGTCAAATAAAATTAACAACTGTCTATTTTGAGTTAAGAATATTACAAAAAGATGATAAGTAAAGAAATAGACATGGAATGGAAGTTAAGTGGCCCATTAGTAGACACCCACTGGATGGATTGACCAGTTAACTTAGGATTTTGCAGCTGCTAATTATCTAGTGACTGGAGAGGTCTACGGACTGATCTCCATTATGTCACCTAGACTTTGAGATTATTTGGTGGCTAGAGAGGTCTACGAACTAATCTCCATCATGTCACCTAAGCTTTGAGCTTATTTGATGGCTGAAAAGGTCTACTGATTGATCTTTATCATGTTACCCATTTATATATAATTACTTGTGGCTAGGGAGGCCTACGGGCTGATCTCTAATATGTCACACAACACTTGTGTCTGGAGAGACTAAGGCTGATCTACATTATGGCACTCAGGTCCGTACAGTAGCATAGGTCCAAAATAGGGACCACTACAATAGTTATTCCCTCTAGATCCAGTGTATTAAAGTGTGGTCTACCTAGTGGGGCCTAAGTTTAAACTTAAACATTATTCCTTTTAATTGATTAACTTGTTGAATGAATATGATGTCC
>CANXYI010293306.1:0-10420 GCA_948208565.1 Hura crepitans | reverse complement strand
TTTTGGATTAAATTCTTAGCCCCTAATAGAGTTGCCACTATAGAATTTAGGTCACCACCTTGCTCTACACAAGTATGGCTGATCTTTTGCCTAGAAAGGGTTTGAAATCATATCTTACTTATGCCATAATATTATACCTTTACATTTTAATTTTTATTAATCTCATATCATGCAAGCAAGAAAATTAATTAAAGAAACATATATATTTACCTTTTCATACAAAGAAAAGCAATTTAAAACAATAGAATATGTAATAAAATAGAGACATAAATTATACATCTATAAATCAGGCTATCTATTGATTATAGTTTGACTTAATAATTACCTATAATTTCATAGGAATTGGCAACAATTGACCAACTCTTGCCTCTAAGAGATTGCCCTTTGTTAAAATACATTTTTATGAGAGTTTTATTAAGGAAAATCAAAACCACTTCCTTAAGAGAACACCAATTAATTATGTAGAAAAATTGTTCATATGAAATTAGGTTTTACGCATAAAATGAGCTAAGTGAACTACATATTACAACCAATAATAAACAAAAGAGATAAAAGGTATAAAACAAAATAAATAAGCATAAGAATAAACAATTATTCCTATTTTTGTGTAGCTAAGTCTATGTAGACAACAAATGGCTATCAGCATAAGTCTATATGGACTATATGATAGTGATGGGACTTAGTCTGTCTAGACTCATCTCTAGAACAGGGCCATTAGCTAACATCCATTTGAATAATATGATTAGAAGAACAACAACACATGGTCCTAAAAGACCTCAAATTATGTATAAATATACATCATTAACCTATCAGAGTAAACACATCAATCATAGAGGCATTATAAGCATGTACAAACATCAGCGATACCACAAATAGAAGACATAAGTCTATACGAATGAATAGACCCTTATGATAGGAGTCCATGCGGATATCATGAATAACATGTTAACAAAATAGTGCAATTTAAGAATTATCACATCTTTTCAAAGTATTATAACCATAATTCATATTTATGGTAATTATTCATATGATGATATTACTAGCTTTTACCTAACACTTACATGGCGATATGTCAAAAAAATTATACATTATATCTCACATGCATACGGACCTAATAATCATATAATTACTCATTATAAACGTCCGTGCATACTACATACCCTTGTAAATGAGAGTATATGTAGACTTATAACCAATTCTAGAATACAAACAACATGCAATATAGAAGATTAAAATGTGTAAAGTTTAATTATAAACGTAACTCCATCATGACATGCTGTAATGATTAATATGGTTGAAGCATACATTATCAAATATGGAAGGAGTGATAAAATATGATACGAAAGATGAAATATAGAACTATTATCAAGCATAGGCTGTACGAACTGAATAACATAATCATAACATTAACCATGAGTCTATATAGATTTAAACATCCCACGGGTAACATCCATGTAAACTTACATTGTTAAGTAGAATATCCAATCATGGTTCAAAAATATGCAAGATAAATGTGTATGCATGATAAGTCAATATCCCACTCCTATAATTGATGTGGGGATCATAGAGGACCACCTCGCATAACCAATTAATCTTTGGAGATCATTGAATCCATAGGGAAGAATGAAAAATTGCATAATTAAAGTGACCTTAAAACTTATTTAGATATTGCACCAAGCTCCAAGACAAAAGGTTGGGTTTTGAAAGAAATGATTATTTTGTGTAGGCTAAAGGACTAATAAAGCAAATTCTACTTTGGAGTCTAAATCCCTTAGACTCATGGGCTTAGGGCTTTTTTCTAAATAATCAGAAATGTCTTCTCTATTATTTAAGAATGGTATATATAAAGGTTTTATGAATAGTACCACCGAGGCTTAAATAGCATTCCTAGGAAGCCAAGATAACTTTGTAAGGCCAATGAAGGTGTGTACTAGTCATAAAACTTTGACGGGCTAGAAAATAAGGAAAATAGATTAATTTAAAAATTTAGCAAAACCAATAATTCATTTCAAGTGGAAAATTAATGAATAGTAACATTTTCGTAAATTGACTTATAACTGTCTAATAAAAAAATGACTTGTAACTGTATAGTGAAAATTGAGTAGATGAAATTGGTTGATATCTTTATCTTAATAATTTAAAAATAAATAGAATGAATGAATAGTAAATAAATAAATAAATTAATAGATAGTTGGCCCATTAGTTAGACACCTACCGGATGGGTTGACCGGTCAACTAGGGATTAGCAGCTACTAGAGACTTTATGCCTTCGGGGCTATTGCTTTCATGATTATGATGGCGGCTGCAGTTACCAAGGTCATGATGTTGGCCACTGCACTATATAGGTGCAGCCATAATGGTTCTAATATGGGACTACTACACTAGGCAGGTGCAGCTACAAAGGTCTTAAGATAGGCCACTGCACTATGCTAGTGCAACAACCGAGGTCCAGTTGTAGGCCACTGCACTATATAGGGTAGGTGCAACTACTGAGGTCTTGTGATAGACCACTGCACTATGTAGGGTAGGTGCAGCTACTGAGGTCTTGTGATAGACCACTGCACTATGCTCGTGCAGTAGTCGAGATCCAAGTGTGGGCCACTACACTAGGTGGGTGCAGCTGTCGGGGTCCAAAATGTGGGCCACTACATAGTTTAGATTTCCCTTGTAATCTAGTGTTTCAAGTGTCATCTTTTTAGTTGAAAAATAAAATAAAATAAATATAATAAATGGTGACAATAACTGGTGAAAAGAAAATTTATAAAAAAAGGAAGTCTATATTGTGAAATTTATAATTATTAATGAGACAAGAAAATAAATTATTATTATTATTATTATTATTATTATTATTATTATTATTATTATTATTATTGTGACACTGTCTCAATATATTACATCATGCACGCATGACTAGTGTGATGCATATGAGACTGCATGACTTGCTTTTATTATATAAATTCACTACTGAGTATTGTACTCAACGTATTAGTGTTCTAATGCGCAGGTAGTAGATAGTATAGCTGATCAGCCTTAATAAGGTGTTACAGTGTAGCAGACTAATTTTGAGGGTATATTTCTATTCTCTTTATGGTTTAGAAGGCACTCATGTAATTCCTGTAGGGCTAGATTTAGTTTTTTGTAAGACTGAAAGTTTATGTCATCAGTATGTTGATGGATTTATATGATGTATGGTTAAATTACACTGAATGGTATTAATATTTATATTCAGATGTTTTGTGGGCCTAGGGCTTATGTGATGATATTATGAAGTCAATTATGACATGTATATTGATATTTGAGGGTTAGTCTGATGTTTTAAGTAATATCTGAACGAAAAATATGCATGTCTATAAGTGTTAAATGAATGAACGCTTGGAGCAATATTAGGATGGGTGACCTAAGAGAAGCTGAGATAACTTTGTAAGGCCAGTGAAGGTGTGTAGTAGTCATAAAACCTCTATATGTGGGCATTATAGCTTAAATATAGACCATTAGATCTCTTTTAATGAATTGATTCTAGTCATTTATTTCTGGTATAAATACCTGATTTTAGTAACCACAAAACCCATTTTTCCAGCAGCTCTTTTCTTTTCCTTTCCTTTCTTTCACGTGAAAACTAAAGAAAACCATTTTAGGGCTCTCAAAGCTTTCTTATACAAAAATTCTATCAAACTTCACCTAAATCAACCCTTTGTGAAAAAGATTCAATTTCTATATAGTCTAAGTATCAATTTTGAGGGCTCAATTGAAGGAAAGGAGGATTTGGCATGGGTGAATAGCAACCTAATTTTGAAAGAGGTAAGATTTCTTCAATCTAATATTTTTCTAGTTTTCTATGAGTGCCCAAGAACACATTTGTCAAGTTAGATTCAATTTTGGATGCATTTATGGTTTATTATGAATTTTTGAATATTATGGGTGAATAGTAATCCTGTGTGAGAAAAAGAGTTTATTTTTAAGATTTAATATTTTTCTAAGATGTAATGGGATGCCAATAAATGTTTTATCAAGTTAATTTGAAAAATTGTTGGCTATTTGAATTATTGTGAATTTTTGAATAATAATGGTCAATAATAACTCTGAAATTTAATGATGGGTTTTTGCATGATCTTATATTTTTCTAAGGCTTCTTAAATGCCCAAGAAGAGATATTTATGGTTATTTTGATTTATAAAGGCATATTTTAATTTTTGTGAATTTTTTTATTTATGAGGAGGATTATGTTCAAAGAGAAACATAAGAGAGTCAAGGGGGTTTTGCCAAATGAGGCTAATTGAGGCTTTAAGGAGTACTTTAAAGCAAGTGAGGTAAGTGTATCACTTATAGTATGTGTATTTGAAACGATTTGTGTTTAATTGGTATATGCCCTAAATAAACATATTATGTAAAAATGGGTAATTATAAGAATAATATCTAATTAACAGCATTAATGGCTTTAATCATATTAAGTGGTATTTTTTAGGTGTATTGATGTAATTAAAGTCATAAAAATGTGTATGGATGTATACGTTGTGTGATATACATAATGTATGTATATAATGTAAGTATGTATAATTATGTGTAAATGATGAATTATACAAGTATATAATCTAAACATATGTTACATGATATGTTAAATGTATATTGAGTAAATTATGAGATTGAAATGGATAAGTGCATTATAAATGTATGTAGGGCTGAATAAGCATAAAGGCATATAGGTGTATGGATGACATAATAATGTATGCTAAGACCTATGATATGCTTATGTATGGTGGCGTATGCATGAATGGGCATAAATTGAGTTATGTATGTTGAATATATGATGAATGATGATGTAGTATGTATGTTTAAAACATACCAACACGATGTATGATATATTGGGTTTATCTTAATCTAATTATGAGATTAAAATGATAAAATTCCTTGATGGTGCATTTATGGCCAATTGGCTTAAAGAGATATGCATAGGTGTGTATGTATTAAAAATGCATGATATGCATATTATGTGCTTATATGTGGTATAAAAGAATGAGTTAGAATGAGATAAGATATGTAATGTGTTATGTTCATAACGTATGTAAATACACATATGTCCAAGTATGCATGCTAACTATGTGGTATGCATATATATAGATGTGATTAAGTGAATAAACTTATGATAGGCAATTATCCTGTTAAAATGATATATGCGTAGAGATGTATATCTTAGTGGCCAAATGGTTTATTAAAGCACCTAAAAGTATATATGATTGATAGTAGGTACATAAGAGTGATGTATGAGAAAAAAGGACAAATATGCTTGAGTATGTGATATAAATGGTTTGAGATGGATGAATATATGTTTAAGCATTTATAATGTCTTTATCGAATGACCTAATGACATGCATGTGGAAGTGTAACCTTGAATTTGTGTCTATTAAGGGAAATACATGAATGCAAAAATGATAATGTGTATGAACATCATAAAAATGGTGCCTAAGTTGAGACAATGCATGAGTAATGCATTTACATTAAGTAGTCGAATGTTTATTATGCTTGTAAGTGTGTGGGATATATACAAGGCATAGAGGGAATGATGAGTGTCATATAATTAAAGCATTCACGATGTAAAATAAAGCATGATGTAATGTGATTATGATAGATATTAAGGATATGCAAGGTGTTATAGTCGAATGGCCTATGGGTATGTATGTTACATACTATTTATGCTATAAACAAGGCATGACCATATAGATGAGAATGAACATGTAATGACATGTGCAAAACTATGGGAATCTATTTGAACATATGCATGAACTATCAATGTATGAAAGATGAAATGAGTATATGGATGGCATATGGTAGTTGTGAAACACCATTATGCATGATGAGATTATGATTTGGCTGAATGGCCTAATATGGAAATCGATGGATGCTTTAGGCATTCATCAAATGGTTATGACATGAAAATATGGATATAAGGCAAGAATGGCCTGAAGTGATGAAGGAAGTAAAATGTTTATGATAATATTTATTGTGTATAAAAGATGGATATGTTGATATGCTAATTAATGAACTCATGTTGCATGTATGGTAATATAATGGATTTAATAGATGATGAAGAACATTGAATTCCCTTAAAGTCATGGGTTGACCAAATTAAAGATAAAATTTACTTAATTTATTTTAAGAAGGAGAAATTTAAATAAACATGGTAAATTGGCCAATCTAATTAGATAACCTAGATTGGATAAGTTTATCGATCAACTATAGAGTTTTGCAGCTGCTAGGGTACCCATAGGTACTTTAAGTCATGATTTTGGACTTTGGGTCCTATGTCATGAACTTATTTAGCCTACGAGCAATCTTTCAACTTCAACATATGATTTTAGACTTCAGGTCCTGTGTCATAAACTTATTTAACCTGCAGACAATGTTTGAACTCGAGACATAATTTTGGACTTCGGGTCATGTGTCATAGGCTTCGAGTTTGTATATGATATTTAGGTCTGAGTTTTGGACTGTAGGTCTTGTGCCTTAGATTTTAAATCTTGATGATGACTTTCAAGTCCTGAATATAATATACAGATCAATATGGCTACGAGCCATTTCTCGTTATCCAATTTTGGATAGTTGTCTTTTAGGTATGGGCAATAAAATGATTGATTTAACCTGAAGATTTAAATGGGAAAAAATAAGTAAAATTTTATATGCATGTTAAATAGTGAGATTATTAAGATGTTAATGATATGTACATAAGTATGAATGACCAATTATTTTCATTATGGAATGGAGATTATGTATGAAGTATTCCTTTATGATGTTATGAATGAATATTGTAGTACTTATGCATGCTTATAATGAGTTATGTATGATAATGATATGAGATACAATTATATGTGGCTGAGGCATATGTATAATACGTATGTAAGCTAAAATGGAGATCAAGGTATGATAGTGATTAAGCTAAGCATAACAACGATGTCTATAATCATTATGTATATGATACTATTATGCTTATATATAAGTTATTATGGATGAATCATGCAAATTGAGATAATGGTCCTTTTGCATGTTTGTTCTATATTATAAATCATGTATGTTTGGATCCTTAATATTTGATAATGTCTTATTTATCTATGCCTATTTACACATATTGCATTATTGATTTATAACATAGTAGACTAGAATATTATGAATATTTATAATTTAAAGTATGTAAAATAAAATGAAAAGAAAAGGAATGTGCCATACTACACTGGATACACCACTAAGTTGCAAAGCTTAGCGCATCATTTGTTTATGATGCGCAAGTATTTGGATAGTTCCAAAGGAAAAACCTCCAAGTTACAGATGACATGGGCTTATATGAAGATATGTTATTTATACAAATTTGTATGTTATCTACAGGAAGAATAAGATAGAATATATGAACACTCACATGTATATTGATGTATGGATTATAGGCCTGTAATGTATCAAAAGTTTATGTGAACTTGTATATGCATATATATCTATGTGGATATGTGATTGATGGGTATTGACATATGATTATTTATGAGCTATTATGTATGTATGGATTGGATTAGTTATAAGATAAGTGTTGACATTTATGTATATTTGTGATGGAGATGATGATGAGTTTTGGATGGTCAGATAGACCAAGACAATGTTGAGATATGTTATGATATATTAGAAATGTGTTTTTATGCAAGTTACTATTTGGAATAGTGTCTCAGTATAGTTATTATGTTGCCGAATTTTCGACACGAGGACCCCATTACTATACCTTAGATGAGGTTTTTGATAAGACTGGTTTTTATAAGTTGTATGATAATGAGATTTGTAATTGGTTAGAAAGGAAAAGGATTTTAAGTAAACTAGACAAGTAAAAAGTTAGATGATGGCTATGTGTCATTCCTTATTCGGGTCCGGTGATTAGGCCAGGTAAAGGGTGTCACATAGACTTAAATTTGGCTTGGTCATTGGTTAGTCAATGTGGACATGGGTTTAGACTCCTTTATCTTGTAGTATAAGCCCATCTCTAGTTATCATCACGGGTTCTAAAAGTAAGGCATCTACATTATGCATCAGGCATCATACATTAATACTTTCCATGTATTCAATAGACATGTGATACCCCTTTCGTATCTATTCTCGGATCTAAATGATATGTTCCTATAGCTAAGGTAGCAACTCTTACTCCATTTGCTACTCGTAGGTCCACATCACCTTTACTTGTATTAATCTCAATAATATCAATATCTGAAGTTGAAGCATCACATGCTCTTTCTTCATTAGAGACACAAGGTAAGCTTTGCAGTTTCTACTTTTGGGACTAATCTCTTTCAGCTTTCATAGGCTTTTAACTAATTAGACTATAATTTATGTTCCCAACAAAAAAAGTCTTGATTAGATTTACCATGTTTTTTTATTATAGAATTAACTCTTAGTTCCAATATATCATAAAATTACGGAATTAAAGCCTAACACTTTCAACTCTTGAAGTGTTCTCTATTATCTTCAAATGAAATAATGTCTTAGATATCACATATCTTTTATTTCATAATATGGCATTTGATGATTTGAGCATCACAAGTCCATACTCTTTCTAAAGTTTAGGAGATATAAAGACAATCATACTGCTATCCCCATGTGCTTTTGAAAAAGCTTCCAACACTTAGTTGGAATTTAAATCAATAAAAGGAGGTGAAATATATGTTCAAAATATATCTATCTTCTCACTTTTGACAACTATTCTTAGATTTCGAAGTCATTTCAATCAATATTGGCATAAATTCAAGTTAGAAGACATTATGGTAGTGGTGTTGTATGTGAAAATGAAAGCATGTTAAAGTGTGATCATGTATATATATACAACAATATTAAGGTTTTTAAAATCACGCATTACTCCCACTATTTTATCACAAACCAATAGCCCTCACTAATTAATATGAGAAAGCACATTAGAAGCTCTCCTAGTGGGTCATATCCATTTTGGTTAAGGTCAAAGCCCTGAGTATGCTCAACAAGCGCAACTATTAATTGAATGGTAGGCATTATATTCAACTATTGATCATTGGGTCATTAACACTTGATGCATATGCATTACATACATATTTCCCTAATGATTATTGGCCTTGAGCATGCTCAACAAACTTATAATCATGCTAGGACAGACCCATTAATATGATTTAAACATATCCAATGTAGCATGGGCTTGAGTATGCTTAACAACCCAATATTAAGAGAACTCTGGTTCAACTCATATTAACAGAAGGCTTGCAAGTCTTATATTATCGAGGGATTTCTTCCACTTAAGTGTCATCAGGGTTGCATACTTTGGTATGCTCATGCAAAGGGATTTCATATGCTTTGGCATACACATGTATAATTAATCATATTAAATCATAACATACTATTTAATCACATTAAATATATGATCTAGTTATAGACTTTACTACATTGATTTTCTTGATCCAAAGAAAATCAATTTAGGCTAGACCCTAGGTAGTTATGCATGAATTACAAACCTAATAAGAAATAAAATGACACTTTAATTTATTTTTTCTTAGTCTTTCTTGGTGGGCCTTCTTCTCTATTTTTACTCCTTGTAATTCTTCATCCTAATCTAACCCTATGTAATCTAATTATATATCATATAAATCAGAAGACCTCATGTTACATGTGAGGAGAATTAGATGAGAAGAGAAATACAATAGAGAAATAAGAGAAAAGGCTGAGACATCTAAGCCTAATTTAACTAAAGAAAAAATCCATGCAATGTAGATCAATCTCATTGATCATTGTCATAACTAGTCATTATACCAAACATACACTCTTAACATGAATTTCTAATGCACATGATTAACTTGCAAATTTTGAATCCCACTTAGATGAATTTAGTTTATTTTATAACTCTTGCAAAATTAATATGCCATGTATTCTTAGCTTTGAAAATTTTGAAATATGGCAATTAATCTCATTAATCCAATTAATCAAATTAATTTTGTATTTCAGTATCTTTTCTAATTTAGAAATCATTTTTAAAAAAGGAATAATTTTCAATCCAATTGAAAATTATTTTTGGGATTCTCGGGTTACATATGCTTGAAAATGTTGATTTTCTTCTAACTATTAGTCCGACCAATAATTAATTTACAAATTTAATTATTTAATCCAATTAATTAATTAAATTTAAATCAATTCTAGTAGCAAATTCCAATAAAATCTTGCAAATATTTAATTTTAAATTTTAAATTGCACTAATGCCAAAAATCCAATTTCTAGCATTTACCAATAAACCAACTTGCATTGTTTTGTAAAATAATTGTTCCAAATAATTTTGGACCAATTCTAGCAAGCATAAACATATAAAATCACATATAATGACCAAGAAAATTAATCAAAATTAATTAATCCAATTAATCCACTCAAAATTAATTTATTGATCACTACC
>CANXYI010293280.1:0-10384 GCA_948208565.1 Hura crepitans | reverse complement strand
AATCAAAATGGATATTGACCTACTAGGAGAGCTTCCAATGGGCTTTCTTAGATCAATTAGTGAGGGTTATTGGTTAGTAATCAAATAGTAAGAGTAATGCACAATTTTAAAAGACCTTAAAATTGTTGCATGCATACACATGATCATACTCTAACATGCTATCATTTTCACACTTAACATTACTGCCATAATGTATTCCAAATTGAATTTGCTCTAATATTGATTGAAATGACTTTGAAATTTGAGAATAGTTCTCAAAAGTGAGAAGACAGATATGTGTTGGACACATATGTTCCACCTCTTTTGATTGATGAAAATTCCAACAAGGAGTTGGAAGCTTTTTCAAAAGAATATAGGGATGGCAACATGATTGCCTTTGTCTTCTAAACATTAGAAAAAGCATGGGCATGTGATGCTTAGATTATCAAATATCATCTTATGAAATAAAAGATATGTGATATCTAAAACATTATTTCATTTGAAGATAATGAAGGACACTTCAAGCGTTGAAAGTGTTAGGCTTGAATTCCATAATTTTATGATATATTAGAATTAAGTGTTAATTTTATAATCATAAAAATATGGTAAATCTGATCAAGACTTTTTCTATTAGGAATAGAAATTATAGTTTAATTAGTTAAAAGCCTATGGAAGTGGAAAGAGATTAATCACAAAAGCAGGAATTGGAAAGCTTACCTTGTGTCTCTAATAAAGGATGAGCATATGATGCTTCAACTTTAGGTATTAATATTATTAAGATTAATACAAGTAAGGGTGATATGGACCTACAAGTAGCAAATAGAGTACGAGTTACTGCATTAGCTATAGGAACATATCATTTGTATTTGCCTTTGAGACTTTAGAACTTGATAATTGTTATTTTGTTCCTTCATTAAAGAACATAATTTCTTTATCTTGTCTTGCTGAACTAGATTTTGATATTAACATTAATAAGAGTAGTGGTTGCTCAGCTTATAAAGACAATGTTTTATATTGTTCTTGATTTAATGTCAATGAAATTTATGTTCTTTAAAAGGAACTGTATAATATTAATACCAATAAAGATAAAAAGGTGGAAAACCTAAAACCATCTTTCTTGTGGCACTATCTTTAGGCTATATAAATGGGAAGTATATGTCTAAGTTACACATTTATGGTGACTTAGGTTCATTTGATTATGAATCAAATTGGAACATGTGAGTCCTATTCATTATGCAAAATGACAAAGACAACTTTTAGTGGAAAAGGTGAACATGCTAATGGGCTTTTGGACCTTATACATATAGATGTGTGTTGACCTATAACCATATTTACAAAATGCAGGTTTCTCTACTTCATTGCCTTTATCAGTGATTACTCTATATATGAGTATGTATACTTGATGAAGTATAAATTTGAAAACTTTGAAATGTTCACAGAATTCAAAAATGAAGTTGAGAAAAATCTTGACATAAATATTAAAGCACTTCAATTATATGAAGATGAAGAATACATATGTCATGAATTTTAGAGTTATATGAGAGATAATCATATATTATCTCAATAAACTCCTTCATATATGCCACAACACAATGGTGTAACTTAAAGGAGAAATCGAATCCTACTGAACAAGGTTTAATCTATAAGCTTTGCAGAGTTGCTTAGATCATTTTAGGGTTATGCATTGGAAACTATTGTTTATCTTTTAAATAGAGTTCCATTAACGTTGATTGATGTTACACCATACGGGATATGGTATAATAAGAAACTTATACTTTCACATATCAAGGTATGGGGATTTCATGCATATATAAAGAGAATAATGTCAAATAAGCTTGAAGCTAAGTTTGACATATGCTTATTTGTGGGGTATCTGTAGACACCTTACTCTTGACCTATGATGATAGCTAGAGACAGACTCTCAAGCAGGGCGCACACCTTCAGAAAATAGGTCCGTAGACCTATTAGACAATGTCTGCATGGATTAAATACAAAAAAAGTGGCCCTAAACTTAGCCTATAAAGCCACAAACCAACGTACTTAAACTTAGTTCATGCTGACTAGTACGAACAAGTTTGCATGGATTTATTGACGAAAAAAAGCTTTCTAGAAGCAGAATTCCTCTTATTCAGTTCAGGATTCAGAACCCTATTAGGGTTGGAACACCTTTTTGAACGAGAAGAACCTAAAAATCTGAGAATATAAATACTTCTCTTTAACCAAAGAGAAAGGAGGCTGAAAAATATACATTTCTTAGTACACACATCAGATTATAGCATTCAAAAACAATTACACATCCATTTGACAAATTAATCCCTATTTTCCTTCTAAATTTCCAGACGCTTGTGTTGTTGCTTGAAGAGGACATTTGTTTAGGTAATATCTGAGGTCCATTATAACTTTCTTGCTACTTCCATAGGCCTATGATCTCTAAAGTTGATTGTAAGTGAGGTACTTTGTTATCCCCACTTTAGATCATAAGGAGTAGGTCATTATTATGAGAAGTGTACTAGTGTAATAGTCATCATTGTCATGCTATGTCTACTTTGTTATGTTAATCTATATTAAACGGACTTGATTATAAGTATGATGAGGTCTATACAAACTTAAATTTATTAATTACGAGCATGTTAAAGTCTGCATAGACTTATATTTCTTGTATGAATGTGATGAGTTGATATGTATGGACGTACATCCAGTAAGCATGAATTAGTATTTTGAATGCCCCATCATAAGCCATGTGATCTTGTTTGTCTATAAATGTTAACTTAATTACATTATGCATGAAAATATGCATTGGCATGTAAGGAATTATCATGCAGTCTGCACGAACTCCCTAGCATAAAGGCTGTAGTCCGCACGAACTTATGGGTGATAAATGGTATTACTTTTATTTAGTTTGCCTTGTTTATGCAAATAATTATTTTTTGATTTATAAGTTTTAAATGTGTTTATATCTTTATCCTTTATATGTTATCCTTCATATGCTCGTAATTTAACATTGTTTGAATTTGTCATCTTTTGAGTCATGATTAGATTTGCTCACTAGATTGAGAGTTAGGATGGACCTAACCTTTCCTCGGAGATAGTCTGCACGGACTAAGGCTATACCTTTATAAGGTCCACATGGACTGAGTGACATAAAACCAAGACCATTTTAATGCCTTATTCTAGTTCTTTTGGTTATGTATCTATTATGTATTTTAGTTCATTTTGGGCTATAATAGTTAGCTAATCAACTTATTTTTACACACCAATTTTTCATAATAACACTATTTTAAGGTTTTCCTTAATCAAACATCACATAAATGATTATTTAAAATAAAGGCCAATCTCCTAGAGGTGGGAGTTGGGCAATTACCACCAATTCCTATGGAATTATAAATAATTGTCAGGTCAAATACCAAATAATCAATAACCTACTTTTTAGATGTACAATTTACTTTATTGTACTATTTAAATATTGCAATTTACTTTCTTTACATGAAAAGGTGATATAGAAGGTAGCATGCCTTAACCCAATCAAGGGAACATAGGCAACATGATAGGAGAGAGAAAAAAGGGTGATCTTCCACTAAGGACATCTCCATCATATCGTGATAATAGTTTCAAGTCATATAGTCCACTGGTCATACGAATCACACCTTGTTACAAGCCTCCTCTCATAATAATGATACGAGGCATATTTCACCCAAAGTCTTTCAAGTGGAGGAACAAGTAACCCTAATTTCTCCTATAACCAAATCTATTATAAAATAAAGGGTTGTTAGGTTGGAAAATCCATAAAGGACCACGTAAGCAAAAATTAGGCAAACTCGCTAGTGCAAAAACCTTCATAGGTGTACTAGGCAAAAATTAGGGTTATAAGAAAACAAAGTCAAAGGGAAAACCCTTGACGAGCTCTTTATACATACATGTAAGAGGAGTGAACTCTCGGCTACAAAGTCAATCTCCCTTTTCTTTAGAGCATCTAAACCTCAAATGATTTTAGCTAGGAAAACACCAAAAGGGTTATAGCCAAAGTAGGTTTTAATCAAAAGTTGAAGAGTCTTAAAATCACAAGACTCATCCTTAGAAGTAAGCACAAGCCAATTGCCAAGGATACACAGCAATATGCACTTCGCCCATTCCATTAAGTCAATGGGAAACCAATAGGCATAGTCTAATATTACTCACAAAGAAATCAAACCCACACTTAATATTATCTTCTGAGCTACAATAGGAGAAAAGCCTAAAGCAAGGATGATATCCATAGGGCAATTATCCTTAAAAGGAGGTAAGGCTAAAGGACTATTTGAAGTGATTTTGTAGTCTAAGATGGTAGCAAATTCTTCTAAAGTTAGGGTAATCTCTTGATGATTGAAGATGAACACGTAATATTGCACGATCATATTAAGAAAATTAGGGCCAACACGAACTTTCCTCAAGAATCTAAGTGAAGAAAAAGGGGCAAGAATAAAGGAGGTCCAAGAGGCCTTCGGCTCCAAAATCTTAGACAAATTTTGGTTAAAAAAAGATATAATGGAAGCCTGACATGAGAAATGAAGATTGGGGTATTTATAAGCCAAAACCCCACCATTCCTTTCCTAACTAAGAATGAGAATCCAAAATATGTGAGGAAGTCCGCTCAAACCTTGTAATGTATGAATAGAGCATCATACTCTACATGAACCAAGGAAGTACATTCACAACCTGGTGTAGTTAATGTTCACATAGACTAGTGCATCTTAAGTCCACTCGGACTAAATCATCTTAATTCTGCAAAGGCCAGTGCATCTTAAGTCCACACAGACTAGTGCATTTCAAGTCCACACGAACTAAACCATCTCAAGTCCACACAAATCTATGATCAGTATAGAATTGTAATGGTTGTTAAAAACCCATTCATGGATAAACATAATTGAGGGGCAAATGTATTTCAAAATAAAATTGAAATTCTATGTGCACAAAATGAGAAATTTAAAAGTTATGTATATATGAAAATGGAATAGGAGGGCAAAGCAATTCCAATTCCAAAATGAAAAAAAAGGAGGGTGCCATCTATCCTACTCTTTAACATCGTCTTTTTCCTCTATGTTTTCATCATCAGAGGAGATCACCAGCTTCTCAGCAACCATGAAAGCTCTCACCTTCCTTCAAGCCTCATGAAGGGTAGTAACCCACATTGATAGTTCATTCTGTAAAAGACTAGAGGATCAGTGCATAACATATATGACATACATAATTACATGAGATTAATGATGACAAGAAAATTGCTCACATTGAGGACTCGAGTTTCATCAATCATAACTCTTCTAAAAGCCTCCACCACCTGAGCAGTCCTCTCTATAGGAGCTTTCTTCACCTAATCAAAAGAATGAAATGCAAGTGACACTTTAAAATCCAAATAGTACAAATGACTAGTAAAAGACCATACCAAAGTAGTATTTTATAGCTTGAAAGGAATCAGCCAATTCTCCTCTATATGAAGACGAGCAGAAGATAGCCCCCCATCAATGCCATAATGCATGTAGCTTAGCTTAGGGACATCAGTCAAGGTGCCAATAACCTCACTAAGCAATGAGGTCTGACCAGTAGATAGACCTAGAACTCCGCTCTATGCTGAAGGAGGTGAGAACTGAGAACTAGGAGAATTAGGGGTAGTTCTTGATCATTTTTGTGATGAAGACTGGCCAGCCCTAGGAATAGTAATAGGCTACAATGCAAGACATAGGTAAGGAAATTCCTCAAAAAATGAATCAAGAGTTAAGAAACCCACATAAGAAAGAGAAGGTCCCGATGTATAAGGAACTCAAGAAAGCAAATGAGTAGGGGCCTATTAAGTGTAGCTCTCTTTAGTACCCTCTATCAATATGTCCCTTAGGATCCTCATAGTTATACTCTACATAAACTCCAAGTCATCTATGTACTTCCTAAATAACATCGAGTTAGGAGGATTCTGAGGAACAAGGCATGTGTTGGGCCTTATATGCCAAATCATGATCCTCTCCCCTAAGAACTAAGAGTAAGCCTCTACAGTGGTTAGCAAAATATGGCAGGAAGACAATTTTGTAATAAAGCGCAGAAAAGTTGGCAATTCCTTAATAGGAAAAACCCACCAAGCCAAGTCGACCTATAAAGGTAAGTATCAGTGGTAATTGACAGAATTACTAATAATAAACTTTTCTTTCACATGCAAAAGATAGTCACATTAGTCCAAACCCTAAAACTAAGATAATGGCGATGCTATATCAGTGAAGTAGCATTCCAAGGACCCGAAGATGGTCAAACCTACTTATCCATTACTAGATACCGGTGAGGCACGTCCATTTCATAAGGAAGAGCTAACAAGTGAAGCTCATACATTGACACCTAGAAAAAAAAGAATAACATAAAGTTAAAAGCACAAAAAAGGCTTCAAAGAGATATAAATAGACCAAAATGAGTCATTTACGAATACACCCGACACGAAGCCCTGAACAAATCAATGGCCCTTCCTAATCCGAATAGCCATGTCTAAGCTTCAAAACATCCATCCAAGAGATGAGCAGCACCAATTCTAGGAGCCAATTTTATCAACTTCCTCCAAGATAAAGAGAAAAGCTCCAGCTTACCATACCATTGGCATTGGCAAAAAAGGTGGTACCCAGCAGGTAAATAATGAAAAATAGGTGTATTGATCGATCTCCAGCTAAAGGGGCCTCATCCATCCATTTCTCATGTAAATCAATACATCAAATGCTTCTAGCATAATCTCAGGGAATAAAACCTAGCAATTCCCTCACCTCTTATAGCCTTAGTGAAGGATGGTGATAGCATGCATCGAACATAATAGCACATCCCATACATGGCACCCTAGTGATAAAAGCCTAATAAAAAGGAGTTATGGTTATCTCTGAAAGGTAGATAAAAGGTATGTATGTTGTCCATCCACCTATCTAGCAATGCTCTCAAAGCTTAAAAATCATGATGAAAGTCTCTGCCAATAAGATGGTCTAAAAATGTTTAAAATTCGGTAGCCTGAACCCTATTCTTCATTGGCACAAGCATGGCAGAATACATTGTTAAGGTTCAGAAAGAGTACCCTTACACTTGAGACATGTCTACAAAAGAAGAACAAATAAAAACAATAAGGTCCGCATAGACTAACATTTTGAAAATAGGTTTGCACGAACTATAAGTAAAATAACCAACAAAGGTCCGTATGAACCATAGATAAAACCATAAGAAGAACCACATAAACAAAAATATAGGTCCACACGGAGCACATTCACAAGTAGGCATAAGTCCGCATGGACATATAGTGGTTACCAACAAGTCTGTATGGCTTCCTAAGCTAGCACATATAGAACAACCACATAACATAGGTTAGTGATGCTAGAAAGAACAACTGAAGGTAAAGTCCACACGAACTAACTATGCCCTAGCAAAATAGGTTTGTATGGACCTATCAAACTAGAAAAAATTTCACGTTGCAAAAAATGAAGGAAAATCCAATCAGAACTTCAATGAGGCATACAAGAGAAAGAAAACACACTTAGAGGTAAACCTTTGAGCACATATGATGTATCAAATTTGGTAAAAGAGGGATTAGGTCTCCAAATGCAACTCTATTCACTAGAGTGGCATTTTGAGGATGATTGATGGCTATAAAAGGCATAAAATCGATCGTAGTCGACATTGAAATGTCTTATATCAGAGGAAAAGGAGAAGATAAGTCCCTATATTCATTAAGATGAGGAAGACTGTTAGTGTTTCTTCACTTACACTAGAGGATGATGAATAGGAACCACTAGCAGTGTGAGAAGCCATCAAGAAGATTTTTTAGGCGAGAGGAAAAAGGAAGAGAAGAAAACTAAAGGATTGCAAATGAGAAAAAAGAGGGAAAATGAACAGTTATCACTCTGTCGCATTAAGCCCGCATAGACTTATGAACCTTAAGTCTGTATGGACATCATTTAATAAGGTCAGCATGGACTTTCTCCCACTAAGTCCACACAGACTCCACTTTGTCCATACGAACTATTATCAACTATATTCGCATGAACTTATAACTAAGGCACCTCTCGAAAGCCAAGCCAACACTATAACATTTTTATAATCAAATTAATGTTCTATTCTTTCTTACAGGATCAACTCAGTGTCTAATCCAACAATTTTAGAATCAAATTAGAGTTTAATCCACTATTTTAGGATTAACCTAACATTCAATCCACTGTTTAAGGATCAACCTAGAGTTTAATCCACTACTCTAGATTAGCCTTATAAGCTAATCCACTATTTCTAGTTCAGCCTTGTAAACCAATCCATTATTTTGGGTTCAGCCTCATAAGCTAATCCAAAACCCATACTAAAGCCTAGTCAATAATGGTCTAATCAAAAGAAGCAAGCAGGTAAGTATTCCTAACTCAGATACTTTGATATGCACAGTTGTTACATAACACACACCAAAGTGGGAGCAACTATAGATACCACAAAGCCATGGACTAGCGTACTTAAACTTAGTCCATACAGACTAGTACAAATAAGTTCGTATGGACTTGTCAATGAAAAGAAGCTTTTTAGAAGTAGAATTCCTCCTATTCAGTTTAGGATTCAAAACCCTATTAGGGTTGGGACTCCTTTCTAAATAGGAAGAACCTAAAAACTTGAGAATATAAATACTTCTCTTTAACCAAATAGAAAGGAGGTTGAAAAATATACTTTTCTTAGCATGCACATCAGATTATAGCATTCAAAAATAATTACACATCCATCTGATCAATTAATCCCTATTTTCCTTTTAAATTTCCACATGCTTTTGCTATTGCTTAATGAGGACATTTATTTAGGTAATATCTAAGGTCAATCATAACTTTCTTACTACTTTCATAGGCCTATAATCTTTAAAGTTGATTGTAAGTGAGGCAATACTTTATTATCCCTACTTTAGATCATAAAGAGTAAGTCATTGTTATGAAAAGTGTACTAGTGTAATAGTCATCGTTGTCATGTTATGTCTATTTTGTTATGTTAATTTATATTAAACAAACTTGATTGTGAGCATGATGAGGTTCATATAGACTTAGATTTATTAATTGCATGGACTTATATTTCTTGTATGAATGTGATGAGTTGATCCATATAGATGTAGATCCAGTAAGTATGAATTAGTATTTTGAACATCCTGTCATAAGCCATGTGATCTTGTTTGTCTACACATGTTAACATAATTATGTTATGCATGAAAATATGCATTGGCATGTAAGGAATTATCATGTAGTTCACACGAACTCCCTATCATGAGGGCTATAGTTCGCACGGACTTATAGGTGATAAATGGTACTACTTTTATTTAGTTTGCCTTGTTTATGCAAATAATTGTTTTTTTATTTATAAATTTTAAATGTGTTTATATCTTTATCCTTTATATGTTATCCTTCATATGCTCTTGATTTAACATTGTTTAAATTTGTCATCTTTTGAGTCATGATTAGATTTGTTCATTGTACTAAGAGTTGGGACGAACCTGACCTTTAATCAAATATAGTTCACATAGACTAAGGATAGACCTTTATAAGGTCTACACAGACTAAACGACATAAAAGTGGGACCATTTTAGTGCCTTATTCTAGTTCTTTTGGTTATGTATCTATTATGTATTTTAGTTCATTTTGGGCTGTAATAGTTAGCTAATCAACTTATTTTTACATGCTAATTACTTAACGTTCATATTAAATGATTCTTCTACTTAATTAACCGATGTTTCATAATAACATTATTTTGAGGTTTTCCTTAATCAAACATCATATAAATTATTATTTTAAATAAAGGCCAATCTCCTAGAGGTGGGAGTTGGGTAATTACAGCTAATTCTTATAGAATTATGGGTAATTGTCAGGTCAAATAGCAAATAATCAATAACCTACTTTTTGGATGTATAATTTACTTTGTTGTACTCTTTAAATATTGCAATTTACTTTCTTTACATAAAAAGGTGATATAATTGTTTTAAACATAATGCATACTTAATTGATAAGGGACTGATAAACTTTACAATATATATGGACAACATATTATAATGGCATAAATAAGATCTAAAATTTTTAACCTTTTTAGTACAGAAGATCAGAGGTCCTAGTGTAGAGACTAGGTGGTGACTCCACTAAACCACTCTCATCCCCAGTAAAAATATCATAATCTCTACAATATCCAAAGGAAACTTTGGGATACTACTTCCATTATCTTTTAGGATAAAAGGTGTTTACTTCAAAGCATACATTCTTTCTAGAGAAATAGTTTCTCATGAATGATAGTAGGAGTAAAGTTAAACTTGATGAAGTTTAAAATCCATAAATTAAAGCAGATCAACCAATTGATCCCAGTTCTATTACTTATAGTGACGAGATAATAGAAAAACTTATAAAACATAAGTTCCTAAATGATC
>CANXYI010293269.1:0-10864 GCA_948208565.1 Hura crepitans | reverse complement strand
TAGCCACTAAAAATCCACTAATTGTGTTAGGAATTGATTGTGAAGGTGTTGGAAGCCACAGAAGTCCTTAGATTGCAAGAAAATTCAAGGAAGATAAGGTGTACATTTAAAGAGGACAAAAAGGGCAACTTTTGATGTGTAAGTATTTTAGCCTTTTTTAATTTATTTCCTAAGGGATTTGATTATTCTAAGAATAACTATGTGCTTGGAATTTTAATTAGAGATGTGTGTGATTTTTGGTGAATTTTTAAAAGTGAGAGGGCATGAATGGAGGAAAAGAAGAAGTGAGGTTTTTTATGGTTTCTTTTAAGCTTAAAGTAAAGCATTCAACTTTTTTGATAGTGAGGTATATGAATATAAGGCATTTGAAACATGAATGATGGAAACTATATGTGATAGGTTAGGATTTCTTATATGAATTGGTAGAAAAGGTGGCATATATGTGTGAATTAATGATTGAGGCATGTGTTTAGGTTAATAGTGTATGTAAATCATGTTTAAAATGTGGATTAGAGAACAAGAATTCATGAAAGGGCAAGTTTCCTTTTTGGCTAAGAGCTTTGTGCAAGGGTGTGTGTGTATAGCTTGTCATGGTGTTATGGCATGATATTTAAAGTATTTGACATGAATGGTGCTTGAATTATAGGCATGTGGTGAGATTTACTAGTTTTAGTGTGTGCCTTCATTAGGCTGAGAGTTTGTTTGGTGGGTAGGCTAAGTGTATAGCATATGTACATGGCATATAGTATGGTATATGGCTTGCCATTGATGGCATGAGGGGTAGGTAAAGAGAATGATGAATATAGCTTTTTTGTGTGTGTGTGTGTGTGTAATGTGGTTGAGGCATGATCATAGTGTATGTTGGCTTAGTTTGCATGGCAAAGGCATAATATGTGTATAAGCATGCTTGTATGAACTTTAAATGTGTATATGTGTGCTTGAAAGCATGTGTAAGGCATATTGTGGCTATTAGCCAAGAGCTTGGCAAAGTTAAATGTCATGAAATGAGGTATGGCCTAACTAACATATGTGTGTGTAATTGTATGACATATTTAGAATGAATGTGGCATGGTTTACATGGTATGATCTAGGTGAATATGTATGATTAGTGTGGCATGAAATGGATATTATATGGGACACTCTTAAAAGATAGAAAAAGATTGAAAAGTGAACTTGAAATTGGCTTCAAATGGCATGAAAAATGGATTTGGAAATGGACTAGTTTTAGGCATCAAATTGGTACCTCAAAGTGACTTAACCTGTGATATTTATATAACTTGGCATGGAAGCCATTTGTATGATGAATTGATATACCTACTTGAGTTTGGCTTTAGGCCTATGGAAATGCATGACTGTGAGTGTAATTGGCACTGAAAAAGGACCTAAAATGAACCTAAAATAGCCATCACAAAATAGAAATATAACCTATAAATGTCCTGTTAAAAATGGTTTTGGGACCTTATTTGAAATAAGTACCTAGCATGTAAATAATTGGGCCAAAATAATGGCTAGACTAGATTTAATATGCTTATAATTATGCCTTCAAAATGAGTTAAAATGTTACAGAAAAATTAACCCGTAATTGCCTAGCAAGGCAAAAAATGACCTGTAACTGTCCGAGTCAAAAATTTACTGTCTGATAAAAATTTTATCTATCTATTTTTCAACTTGTAATATTATAAAAACGTGATTAGTAAAGAAATAAACTTAAAATGATGTCACATAGCCCATTAGTTAGACACCCACTAGATGGGTTGATCGATCAACTTAGGGATTAACGGTTGCTAAATTCTCTATTTATCAGACTGGGTCAGTGTGGTAGTTAAGGTTCATAATTGAGCCACTGCACTAGTCTATAGGGCAGACACTCCTTATTGCTAGCACTTTTTACTGTATATTAGACTATGCCGGTGCAATGGCAAAGGTCCTTAAAGGGGCCACTGTACTATTCTCCTAGGCAGACCCGGATGAATTATTAGATATGATTAATTGCCATTGGGAGGCCTATAGATTGATCTTTATGCATAGTTACTTAGTATTTTTGCCCTTTGAGAGGTTTCTATGAACTGATCCCTATAGCCATATCAGGCCAATGCAATTGTTAGGGTATAAAATATGGGCCACTACACATTTTTTAGTTCCCTCTTAGTCCAGTGTTTGTAAGTATTGCCTATCTAGTTAGGCCTATGAAATGGACTTAAAATAAAGTAAAATGTAAATTTAAAATAATTGATGAAAATTTTTGATGATAAATTTAATGAATAAACCCTAATGGCATTTTGGTAAATTTGAAGAAAATATGACATATCATCTGAATGGCATCAATCATCTGGCATGTTGCTCACACACTACACCTAAACCATTATTTTATGCTTGCAGTATGTGTTAATACATATTTTGAATTATTTAAATTCACTACTGAGTTTTATACTCAGTATACCCGTGTTGTGGTGCGTAAGTAACAAGGAAAAATAGGCCAGCCTGAGTGATTATGTAGTGTAGCAGTACAAGTGTTGAAGGGTATATTGTATTGGTTTTCTTCTAGTAGTGGCACTTATGTAAATTTTTATAGGTATGGGTTAGTATGCTTAGAAGCTGCTATGTCTATATATAAAACCTAGATGGCATATACATAAGCGGGTGTTGTGTTTGTTTGGATTGCTTATGGTTTTGATAACTGAGGCCTGAGGCCCTGTGTCTATGATTTTGATATATGTTTGATGTGTGCTGATGATGTTGTCTAGGGGACTAAAAGGGTCCAAATAGAGGTTTATAGCTTGTTTTCTTATAGAAGTATTTTTAATAGGTGAGAAAAAAAATTTTGGTATGTCACCTGGGTAGCCATTATGCTGCCCAATTTTTTATAACTTATAAATAGTCTGAAAATGGCTTTTTTTTTACTCTTTCATACCATGTATGAATATGATTAAGGATTAAACTAGATTTCTAGGCAATATTTGATAGAGTTCTAAAATAGTCTATAAGGGTTAAGGAGTTTACCTTTGGACAAATCCTAGGATAAGTGACCTGTCGAGAAGTGCATCGCCTTTTGAGTTTCTTCAAGAAACTTGTAAGGGGTGTCACAAAAATTGTAATTTTTCATTATGTAATCTATGCACTCATATGCACTTAAGCCATAATGACGTAACCAAATACTCATGCCAATGCACATAAACTCAAAGACTTGATATATAGTCCCTTGAAAACTTCAACAATTACAACAATCACACTTTAAAAACATTAAACATCATATTACAATCATAATTCATTAACTAGTTTTTTTTCTCCACATAATTACTTATCATGACCATAACTTAAGAGGACCATAGCCTTATGGATAATCACATTGTCAATTTTGGCCACACACTCCATAAACCTCACACAAACCATTCACACACAAATTACTTCAATACCACATCATCACATTATATTCCAAAGCATAACTGAACCAAAATACTCATACCCATACATGATACATATTTGAGCCACCACTATTAAACACCCTACCATTATTCATTCATTCACATATTGTCAAATTTCACAACTTAGTTAAACATACATAATGCATATAATCACTAAACATTAATTACACATACTCTTATTTATTACATAAGGCCAAATCATCATAAATGCCACCAAAATTAAATTATGCCCACACATTAGGTTGGATTCACATACCAAAAATCATAAAACACTATTTTAACATAATTATGCCTTCTCCTTACCCATTTGAACTCCTTGATTTATCTAACTCTACATATACAATTGCAAACTCATTTTAGAAAATTCGAAATAAATCAAATATAGCTCTAAAAATTAAAATGACTATATAAATGTGTTCTTAGGCACCCAGAGAGTTTAGGAAAAATACCAAAACCAAATAAAAGTACCCGAATAAAAAATTGGTCACACCCTTACCTCAAATCTTCAAAATCTCTTGATTAAATCACATTCCTAAGCTTTTAGCACCTCAAAAATATTTAATCCTTTATATATTAATGTTTAATGATGAGTGGAATTTTGGTGGAAAATTGAAGTAAAAATGGTGGAGGGTCTCTCAATGGTGGCATCGACAAGGAGAAAGAAAGGGGGAAAGAGTGGCTGAAATGAATAGTGCCATTGACTAATTATTTGAACATTTAAAAAGGAAAGAATGGATAGCCATGATTTAATGATGACTACATCTTATGGCCATCAAAATTCCCTCTTTAAAAGACATTTTCCACCATTTTAACCTCATTTATCACCTTTTAAAAGTCTAATAATATTTTGAAATATTAGCCTTAAACCACACAAAAATTTGAGTTCAAAAAGCTTAAAAATCTAATAAAAACTTATTAATTAACTTAGCCCGATTTAGTAAAAATACTTCTCTATGTTTAAAAATTCCAATTCTAGTGCCATTGGACTATTTGGAATTTTTAAGTATCAAGTTGTATCAATCTCGGATCATTTTGACTAAAAATTAAATTATTTTACGGTTCAACTATGCCTACAGCACTATTCACAAGATACTACCATAAAATCTTCTTTCACATTTTCAACCATCCAAACAACTTTTGATTGACTTCAAATTTTGCCCAAAATTATTTTATAATTAATACTTTCCATTAGACCAATTAGTGTGACTTGAGTTTCAAGAAATACTATTCATCTTGGGAAGTACTATTCATAAAAGTCGGGATTTTTAGGATGTTACATTTACTTTCCCTCTTAAAAGAAATTTTGTCCTCGAAATTACTTAGATTAAAATTCCTTCATTTGAGCCTCTCTTTCCTAAGTTGCTTTTTCTATGCTATGATGTTGCCACAGGACCTTCACTAGAGGCACAGTTTTGTTCCGCAACTCCTTAACCTCTCAAGCTAAGATGCTCACTGGCTCCTCTTTATATGAAAAATCTTATCATATTTCCACTTTTTCAATTGACAGTATATATGTCAAATCTAATCTATATCTTCTCAATATAGACATGTGAAACACATTGTGAATCTACTTAACTTAGGGGGTAAAGCTAACATGTAAGCTAATGGACCCACACTTTATGTTATCTCATATGGCCTAATGAACAGTGGACTTAGCTTACCTTTCGTGCCAAATCTCAACACCTTCATCCATGGAGATACCTTCAGAAATACCTTGTCACCCACTTCTTACTAAATATCCCTTCTCTTCAAATTAACATAAGGCTTCTGTCTGTTAAAAGTAGTCTTAAGCCTCTCTCTAATGATCTTCACTTTCTCTTCCACATCCTTTATCAAATCTGGCTCTATAAGTTTGTTTTCACTAAGCTCACTCTAACGTAACAATGTTCTATATTAGCTTCCATATAGGGCTTCATATAGATCCATACCCAAACTTGCCTAGTGACTATTATTGTAGGCAAATTCTTCTAAAGACAAATAATGGTCCCAACTACCTTTAAACTTGATTGCATAACTTCTCAACATATCTTTCAGGATTTGGATGACCCTATTTGATTGACCATCCATTTACGGATGAAAAGCCATGCTAAAACTCAATCTAGTCCCTAAAGCATTATAGAGTTTCTTTTAAAACCTTGATGTAAACTCGAGGTCCCTATCAGAAATGGTAGAAGATGGTACTCTATGCAACCTAACTATCTCATCAATATATAACTTCACCAAATTCTCGAAAGAGAAATTTATCCTCACTAAAATGAAATGTGTTGATTTGGTTAATCTATCAACCATAACCTATACAAAATTTCACTTGTTCCTGGTCATCAATAGCCTAACTATGAAATCTATGGTAACTCGGTACCATTTCCATTCTAGTATTGCTATGAGATGAAGCAACCTAGATGGAACATGATACTTGGCCTTAACTTACTGACAAGTAAGGCATCTGGTCATGAAATCAACTATATCTCTCTTCATACCTGGCCACTAATAAACTATCTTCAAGTCTTAATACATCTTGGTACTACTAAGATGCATAGCATATGAAGCATTATAGGATTCTTGCAAAATTTGCTATCTCAAGTCCTCACTGTCAAGCACACGCATACAATCATGATAATACAGATAACCATCATCCTTAACATGATACTCGGTTAGCTTCTCTTCTTGAATCATAGTTATAACATTTTGAAACCTATGGTTTGCAACAAACTCGACTTAACTTGAAGCTTTGCTAACAAACCACTATCATCAAGCCTCTTTAAACTCACATTCATTACCTTTAAGGCTAATATAAGCTTTATACTCAAAACATCTACCACAACATTGGCCTTCCCTAGATGATAGTCAATAAGGCAATCATAGTCCTTTATTAACTCTATCTATCTCCTCTGTCTCAAATTCAACTCCTTCTGAATGGGAAGATACTTCAAACTTTTATGGTCGGTGTAAACATAACATCTCTCTCTATATAAATAATTTCTTCAAATCTCGAGAGCAAACACAATCACTACCAATTACAAATCATGAGTAAGGTATTTTTCTTATGATGTTTTAATTATCTTGAAGCATACGTAACTACCTTGCCCTTTTGTATGAGTACACACCTTAATCCATTCATTGAAGCATCATGTAAATGGTCAACTCTTTCCCTAAAACCGATTGAATTAAGATAGAAGCCTCTATCAACATACTCTTTAGCTTATCAAAACTCTCCTAGCATTTGCTATCCTATACAAAGTTAGCATTTGTCCTTAAAAGATAGGATATAAAAGCTGCAATCAAAGAAAACCTCTTGACAAAACTCCTATAATAACCTATCAAACCAAGAAACTTCTAATCTCTATAGTATTCCTAGGCAGTTTCCACACCATTACAGCTTTAACCTTGCTAAGATCTAATCTGATACCCTTTGTTGAAGCTCTATGCCTTAAAAAGTGACATTTTTTCTACCCAAAACTCACACTTGTTGAGCTTGGCATAAAGTTTCTCATCCTTCAACATCTTGAACAATCCTCAAATACTTCACATGATCATCCTAGTTCTTTAAACACATAAAAATGTCATCAATGAAGACTACCATAAACTAGTCTAAAAATGGCCTAAAGATTCGATTCATAAGATCCATAAATGTTACCAGTACATTGGTTAACCCAAACAGCATCACCAAGAATTCATAATGGTTATATCTCTTCTTAAAAGTTATCTTGTGCACATCTGCCTCTTTTACCCTTAACTAATAATACTCAAATCTAAGATCAACCTTAGAGCAGACACCTACCCCTCTAAACTAATCAAACAAATCATCGATATGTGATAAAGGATACTTATTCTTGATGGTAACTTTATTCAGCTATCTGTAGCCAACACATAGCCTTAAGGAACCATCCTTTTTCTTGATAAATAGAATCGGAGCTCTACATAGTGAAACACTTGGCCTAATAAAACCCTTATCCAAAAGCTATTAGAAATGTAACTTTAATTCTTTTAATTCTATAGGAGCCATCCTATATAGAGCTATAGACACTAGTGTTATGTCTAGCGACACATTAATACTAAACTTTAATTCCCTTTTTGGTGGTAACCCAAGTAGCTCTTCTAGAAAAGCATCTTCAAACTCTAATACAACTAGTATCTTGCTTGCATCAGGCTCTTCTTACTAGTGTCAATAACATAATCTAAAAATAGTTGATAGCCTTTCTTTATCAATTTTCTTGCCACAACTGCAAAAATAACATTGGACATATATCTTTCTCCTATAATTGTCACTTCTATGCCATTACTTGCTTAAAGTGTGATTCACTTCTTCTTGTAGTCCACAATTGCATGATACATAGATAAGCAATCCATGCCTAAGATAAGATCAAAATCATTTAAAGGTAACTCAATAAGGTTGGCAGAAAAAGAATTCCCTTATACTAATAAAGGACAATCTTTATAAACTTTATCAATAATGACATGTAGGCCTATTAGATTACTGACTATAATCTCAATATCAAGCTTGTCTAACACTAAACGCTGATCTAAAGCCTGTGTAGTGTAAATATAAGAGTGTGTAGACCTCGAGTCTATAAGTGCTAATGTAGGTAAATCAAAGAGTTGAAATGTACCTGCTATAACATATAGCGCATCTATATCCTCTCTAGCCTAGATGCCATACTACCTAGCTAGAGCTCTGGTCTTTGACTTATCCTTCTATATGCCCTCAACTCGATGTCTAGTATCCCTCTGATCTCTCCTCTGAGATGAATCTATAAGCTTTTAAGGGCATTCCCTCTGTATGTGACCTTTATAACAACAACCCCAACATACTCCTGGTAAGGTCTTCTAACATGTGCCCTAATGGTTCCTATTACAATGCTCATACTGAGGCTAAGGGGCACTACCAGCTATAGATCTAAGAGTACCTAAAGTCTGAGTCCTCTATCTAGACTGTGCTCTAAACCTTTGTCCTGACTTCTGAGTCTAATCTCACTTCTGAGTTTATAGGTGCTTAAACTATTCACTCTTTTATCTCTTATCAAAAGTAAATGCTAAACTTGTAATGCTCATGCATCAAGGCTCGACGAATAGTACCTCAAGGCTCAAAAAGAGTGCTAGGTCACTTTCATGATGCTCGAGGTAGGTGTACTAGTCATGAAACTTCGAGGGGCTTAAAGTTGATGAAAATGACCTAATTTAAAAAATTTAGTAGAACCAATAAATCATTTTAGGTTGTAATCTAGTGGCTTGTAGGTTCAGATTAAGTTGAGTAGGGAATGACTCGGGATGTACCCAGACGAACCTAAAAATAATATACCCTAAAGGTTAAAAATTGTAATTAGGCCAACGAGAAGGAATTTTAATTTTCTAAGGTCCTTTGGGGATTTTTCAAAATTTTTGGTAAAACTGAGATATTTTGAGAATTTTGCTAGCCTATCTCCCAAAGGAATTTGGCTGTGAAATCTTGTGTCCCCTTAAATAAGGGTATTTGAGGATTTTTAAAATAAAAGCTATGATTTTTGGAGATCCAGGTGAAATTTTAAAATTTCTCAAAATTCTACTAAAAAATTGAGATTCTCAAAATTTTAGTTCACCTACTTCTCGAAATAATTTGGCTATGAAATTTTACAAGCCTCTAGTTATGCCTAATTGGGGATTTAAGGAACAAATGAGATGATTTTTCAATTTTTGAGTTATTTTTAAAAATTCTCCAAAGTTTTAGCTTAAATTTCTCAAAAAATTAAAGATCGGGGTGCTTGGGTGTCACGTACCATGACTCGGGGCACCCTAACACTACCTCTAAGTACTCTAGATAGGCAACCAGCCCCATTAATTGCCACTTAGCCCCTACCACCCATCTCTAATTTCTTTTCTTATTTTTTCTACTTTACTGCCCACGCCAGTTCTAGCAAGCTATTTTCATTTTTGGGACCAATTTCCTCCACCTTTCTTCACTAAATTATCATTAAAAATCCTATTAAATGTGCAAGAATTGAGCCATGAAGCATTTGGTAACCATTGCTTTTCTTAAGTGTCAAAGGAAAATAACTTAAAGCTAAGTTGCCTTCAAGGTGGCATAAGGTAGAGTTCTTAGAGGAAACTCTAAATAGTAGCATGTGGGATGAAAATTCAAGGAGAAGGGGTATAATGCTTGTGTGTAGAAGCTTTGTAGATAGTGCCACTAGGTTTAGGAAGTGTGCTCGAGGTGCTGGGTTACTTGCATGAGAATCGAGGTGACAACACTGGTTATGAAACTTCGAGGGGCTTCAAAATGATGAAAAAGGTAAAATTTAAAAATTTAGTAAAACCAATAATTCATTTCAATCTATAAGCTAATGATTTGTGGGGTTAAACTTAGTCGAGCCAGGAATGACCCAGGATGTGCTATGAGAGACTTAAAAATATCATACCCTAAAGCTCAAAAATTCCACTGAGTCCATTAGTGAAAAATTTTTTAAATTTTGAGGTCATTTGTAAATTCTCATAATTTTTTAGGTTGGCACACAAATCGAGGCAATCTAAAAAACTACTCTATTTATGGAATTTTGCCACCAAAATTTACGAGTATGTAATTAGGGTTAAAATAGGAATTTTAAAATAAATGATGTAATTTTTTGAGGTCCTTATGATTTTTAAAAATTTTTTGAAGTTTCTATTGAAATCGAGTTATTTCTGGATGGTTCGGGAGGTTGTGGGCCCGACTTGGACCATACTAGCTAGCCTAAGGGCCATTCCACATGTTAACCAAAGGTGACAAGTGGCAAAGTCCACTCACAAAGAAGAAAAATTTTTTCTTCTCTTTGGCTGTTGGAACTCATGCCACCCTGGAGGAAATACCCCATTTTCATCATTTTTTTTAACCTGTTACAGAAAACTCATCTCACCAAAATCATTCTTATATGTTAGGATGACTCCAAAAAAAAATAATAGAGGCAAAGGGAGCTCTCATGATTTAATTAAAAATCATCAAATGTATAAAGGTCAGAAGTAGTCCAACAAGTGACTTAGTTGAGCTTTCATGGCTCCTACTTCATTTTTTTCTTAGTTATTTTGGTTGTTAATGGTTGTTTAGGAAACTTAAGGTCTAAGGGCATGTATTTAAATGGTTTTTGAGGTAATTCAAGGAAGGAAGTGGCTTGGAGAAAGCTTCCATGAGGGGGCTAGAATTGAGGTGCTTGAAGGCTTTGAATTAGTGGTTACTTCATTCTCTTGTAATTTAAGGTATGTGAACTTAGGCATTTGCCTCATGCCATGTAGTTTAGGTTGGAAATCCATTTTAGGTTGGGTAAATTTGGTGCTAAGTTACTTATACTATGACACCTTAGTAAAGCTTTTTAAGAATATGGTTAAATGAATGCTAAGTGATGATGGACATAAGAATTCACCTTATAAAGATGTGAGGTTACTTGCTGGTTGAGAGTTTTGGCATGGGTATAGGTTTGTTTAGTTGTTTAATCTTGTGA
>CANXYI010293257.1:0-11799 GCA_948208565.1 Hura crepitans | reverse complement strand
ATATATGTATATATATATGTATATATATATATATGTATATATATATATATATATGTATATATATATATATGTATATATATATATATATATGACTGCATGTTTGAATGATAGTGGATCTGAGACCTTGTGTTGTATGACTATGTGTTGAGATTGATGGTGTGTCTGGAGGACCAAATGGGTACAGGAGTTGGTAGGAATATTGATACTGAATATAGAAATGTTTTTAATAGGTTTAAAATTTTTGGTTTTTCACCTGAGTAGCCTTTATGCTACCTAAATTTCTATCCCATAAATGGTTTATCATTCATTTACAGATATTATAAGAGAAATAAGATCATAACATAGAAATAATGATAACCTAGCACCGGGATAGACAAGGCTATAAGTGTTAAATGAATGGCAGCTGGGGTAAAGACAGGATTGGTGACCTGTGGGAATTAGCATCTCCTTTCAGGTTCTTCAGGAATCAGGTAGAGGGTGCTATAGCCCTAGTGTATTGCTAGGTGGTAACTTCAAACACTAACCGCCTCATCCCCGGTAGTATCTCTTAAATCTACAGTGGCAACTCCACTAGGGATTAAGAACTTAATCTAAAAGTGCCTAAATAATATACCTTTTAATATTCTAATTTTTATTAGTCCCATGCACTACATCTTATATTCATTATGTCCCTCTTTACCTTGGATATGTGTGGTGAAACATGAACTCATTTTTCATTCAAGAATGAGAAATTGCTAGCATATCTATCACTCATAAAATTTGTACCTTTGGGTATATGAAACAGTGAACTAATTGATTGCTATTACCCTTGATTGTAAAGACTCGTTAGGAGGGACCCCTATTTGTGGGAGCCATGAAAGTATTTTTGACCAAACCATGAGCCCATGTAGTCAAGCTTAGAAACTTTCCCTTAGGTTATATTACTCTAAGTGTTTGCAATTGCATTATAACTACTATATAGGCCTATTACATTTAACCCTATTTAATGTGGGGCTAAGCCCATTGTGCCTTTTATTTTGAATAGGCCTAGCCTAATTTCATCTTAAATGAGATTTAAATGTTATAGGCCATTACCTTTACATGTGCTTTAAATATGAGAGATCACTTGGGCTTGATTAGGACTCTAATCAAACTTGGGTGTCCCCCATTGACATTTAGGTAATCCCACCTAAGAGAGAAACATCTTGACCACGTGTGTGGGAGAAATAAGGTCAAAAGGCCTCTTGCATGTGTTTGTCTTTATTGCATTATGTACATCCATCTTATGCATACCTTGCATCATCTACACCATGCATTATTAATATATTGATCATGCTTCCTTTCTAACCCCTTGTTTTGAGAGCCAATAATTGATCCCTCATCCACTACCAATCCAACCAAAGAGAGAAATCATGTATGCTGATGAATTTTTCACCAAGACTATGCTGGTCAAGGCCATGGGTGAGATGGAGAATAGGATAACGGCAGCCTTCACTAATGCCATGTCTAGTATGCACATTCAAAAAGAGGTAGGCCAAAATTCTACCACTCATAAGGTAAAGGAGGTGATAGATGAAGCAGATGATTAGGGCAAAAAGGATAACATCACTATGGCTAAGAAATCATACAATAAAGTTCCTCTACCTAAGCCAACTGAAAATGACCAAATAAAGAAATAGAATGAGAAAATGGAATCCATGAGTAGGCTTATTACTAGGGGTAAGGATATCGATCTACATGGCATTAGCTTAAGGCTCGACTGCACTATACCCCACAAATTTAAAATGCCTAATTTGAGCAAATTTAATGGCACTACTAATTCGAGAACCCACTTGAAGAAATATGTGGTCACTGTGAGGGCTACTATCTTGTCTAAGGATTAAATTTTGAGCCTTTTCAGCATGCCTCTTACTAGCCAAGCTTTAGATTGGTATTATTACCAAGAAAGAAGGGTCAAGGAAGATTGGGGTGAATTAGCGTGAGCATTTAGCAAGCATTGAGGTGATGTTGAAAGATCTTAAACTAGTAAGGCAAAAATCAAACCACATGGTATTAGACCTTAGGCATCCTAAACAACCATTAACAGCCTAAAAGAATCAAGGAAATCCAAGGAAAAAGCAATAGAACTCACCTTATACACTTGCTAGATAACTTTTATCTAAGAAACTTTAGAGATTTTTAATTAATTCATGGATGCTCCTTTTACTGTGAGTCCTTTTCCCTTAGCTCCCTAACACCCAAGAATGAATTTAGGAATCAAGAATTTTTAAAAATGGTTTGAAGATGATGGTGAAAATAAGGATTCAACCTGAAGGTGGCATCGGTTGGCAATAGCAAGAAGGGGAAAATTTCTCCCTTTTATTTAGTGGAATTTTCCACTTGGAAATCACCCTTGACACTTGGCATAGCCCTTAAGCTAGCTGTCGAGGTATGGGTGGGTCCCACAGCCACCTGAACCATCTTAAAAGCTTGATTTTTTTGGCAAACTTCAAAAATTCACATGGACCTCAAAAAATTAAACCATTTATTTTAAAATTCATATTTTAATCCCCTTTGAATGCTCATAAATTTCCACTGTCAAATTCTATCGATAGGATAGTTTTCAGACTGCCTCAATTTGTATGCCAACATCAAAAATTACGAGAATTCATAAATGGCCTTAGAATTCAAAAATTCTTTCACCAATTCACTCAGTGGAATTTTTAAGCTTCAGGGTCTGATATTTTTGGCTCCATCTGAGCACATCCTGGGTTATTCTTAGCCTAAAAATTTTTTATTACATAAATAGGTCACTTATAGTCTGAAATGAATTATTAGTTCTATTAAAATTTTTAAATTTTGCCTTTTCCATTAATTTAAAGCCCTTCAAAGTTTCATGACTAGTGTCATTACCTTAATTTACATGTAAGTAAGCCGGTATCCCTAGCACACTTCCCAGACCTAGTGGCATTGTTCATAGAGCCTCGTAAAATAAGCATTACACAAATGACCTCAAAAAATTAATGTTCTTCACCAATAACAAATGTGCTCAAAAAATTAAAATTCCTTCACCAATAAACTTATTGGAATTTTTTAGCTTTAGGATATGAAATTTTTAGGTCCATCTAGGCACATTCTAGAGTTGTCTCAGCATAAACTCAATTAAAGTCACTATTCACTAGTTCTTGCTCTAAAATGATTTATTAGTTCTTCTAAGAGTTTTAATTCTTTCATTTTCATTATTTTCTAGCCGTCAAAGTTTTATGACCAGTACTTCCCTTTCTAGCCATCATAGAGTGCCCTGGCTCCTCGAGAACCACTGTTCATTCCTCGGAGGTAGTATTCATAAAACTAAGTTTTACAGGTATTACAATCCTTCCCCTCTTAAGTAATTTCATCCTTGAAATTACGTGATGAGAATAATTCTAGATATTGTGCTTTTATCTGCTCTTCACTTTCCCAGGTTGCTTCCTTTAGTTTGTGTTGCTTCTATAGGACTCACTAATGGAATCAATTTGTTTCTTAATTACTTGATTTCTTTAGTTAGGATCTATACTGGTTTGTCTTCATAGGTTAATTTTAGCTGCCTTTGAATTTCATTTGTAGATATGACATGTAAAGGATCTAATTGATATCACCTTAACATTAACATGTGGAACACATCATGGATTTGTTGTAATTCTAGTTATAAGGCTAGTTGATATACCACTAGTCCTATATGTTCTACAATCTCATATGGATCAATGAATCTAGGGCTTAGTTTCCCTTTCTTACCAAAGTAGAGGATCTTCATCCATGGTGACACTTTTAGGATCACTTTCTTACTAACCTCATACTCAATGTCTTTTCATTTTAGGTTAGTGTAAAATTTTTGTCGGTCTGTGGTGGCTTTTAACCTTTCTCTTATAACCTTAACTTTTTCCTCGGCATCTTTGACAAAATCAGGTCCCACAAGTTTACCTTTACCTTCTTTAGTCCAACAGAGGGGAGTTTTATACCTTTTACCATATAGTACTTCACATAGAGCCATGCCTAAGCTAGTCTTGTAGCTATTGTTATAAGCAAATTTCACTAAGGATAGATATTAATCCTAGCTTCCTTTGAATTTAGTGGCATAGCTCTGTGGCATATCTTCCAATACATGTATCACTCGTTCTAACTATCTATCTATCTATGGATGAAAGGCAGTGTTGAAAGTTAGGTAGGTACCTAAAGCTTCTTGCAACTTCTTCTAAAATCTATAAGTGAAATTTGGATCTCGACTAGAGATAATGGTAATTGGCACTCTATGTAATCTCACGATTTCATTTATGTACAAGTGTGCCATTTTATCTAAGGAATAATCCATTCTAACTAAAATAAAATGAGTTATTTTGGTTAGTCTATCACCCAAATTGCATCACACTTATTTTTGGTTACTAGGGAACCCATCACAAAATTCATAGTAACTTTTCCCATTTCCACTCTAGAAATTGCTATCAGGTGTAACAATCCTGAGGGAACTCGATGCTTAACTTTCACTTGCTGGTAGGTCAAACATTAAGCTACATACTCTGCCATATCTTATTTCGTTCCTAGCCACCAATACTGAGATTTCAAATCCAAATTCATCTTTGTACTTCCTCAAATTTTATGTCTGTAGCTCATCTACCTTGGGTACACACAATCTATCATGATAATAAAGAAATCTATTTTCCCTGAGCTCAAACTTTGTAGTCTTCCCCTATTTGACTTTGCTTATCATTTGCACCAGTTGTTCATCTTGCATTTGAGCTTTTTTTACTTGTTTGAAATCAAGTTTCACCTATAGTTCATCTAAGATTACATAATTCTTCGTACATTTTATTTTGGTGCTCATGGATTTTATGGTGGCAATGAACTTCTGACTTAATGTATCTACCACCATATTGGCTTTTCTTAGGTGGTAGTCAATCAGACAATTGTAATCTTTTATTAACTTTATCTAGTGTTGTTGCCTCAAATTCAACTCTTTTTGTGTGGGAAGGTACTTCAAACTCTTATGATCAATGTAAATATAACACTTTTCACCATACAAATGGTGTCTCCATACTTTCAATATAAATACAATTACAGCTAACTCCAGGTCATGTGTGGGGTAATTCCTCTCATGTGGCTTCAATTGCCTTGAAGCATAAGCAATCACCTTACCTTCTAGCATCAATACACATTTGAGTCCATTAGAGGATGTATCACTATAAATCACAAATTCTTTCCCCTATTTGGTTTGAGTAAGAATAGGGGCTTCAATTAACATCACCTTTAGTCTATCAAAGGTTGCTTGGCATTTGTCATCCCATACAAATATCACATCTTTGCATAGTAGCCTCATTAATGGAGCTATAACCATTAAGAAGCCCTTCATAAATCTTCTATAGTAGTCAACGAATCTTAGGAAACTCTAGATCTCAATCACATTCCTAGGAGGTTTCCATTCTAACATAGCTTTAACTTTGCTTGGGTCAACTTGGATACCTTCTACTGATGCAATGTGGCCTAAAAAGGCTACTTCCTTCAGCTAGAACTCACACTTACTTAGCTTAGCATATAATTGATTCTCTCTCAAAGTTTGTAACACTCTTCTCAGATACTTCTCATTTTCCTCTCAACTCTTAGAGTATACCAAAATTTCATCAATGAAAACTACAACAAACTTGTCCAAATATGGCTTAAAGATCTGATTCATCAAGTCCATGAAAAGTAGCAGGGGTATTAGTGAGTCTAAATGGCATCACTAAGAACTTATAATGACCATATTTGGCATGGAAAGTAATTTTTAGAATATCAGCTTCCTTAATCTGCAATTAATGACACCTTAATCTCAAGTCTATCTTAGAAAACACACTAGCATCTCTAAGCTAGTCAAACAAGTCATCAATTCTCTACAATGGGTACTTATTCTTAACTATCACCTTATTTAATTGCCTATAATCGATGCACAATTGAAGCGACCCATCTTTCTTCTTTACAAATAGCACGAGTGCTCTCTAAGGTGAAGTGCTCAGCCTAATGAAGCCTTTATCTAATAGTTCCTATAATTGGACCTTTAACTACTTCAATTCTATAGATGCCATTCAATACGGAGTAATGGAAATGAGAGTGGTGCCCAGATACACCTTAATCTCAAAATCCAGTTCCCTTTATGGTGGTAATCCTAGTAGCTCATTTAGGAACACATCGAGGAATTTTGATACCATAAATATTTGATCTAGGCTTGGTGGTATGTTATTAGTGTCAATTATACGGGCTAAGTAAGCTTCACATCCCTTTTGGATGAGTCACTTAGTTATCACAGCTAAAATGATACTAGGCAAAGCATTCCTCTCACTAACTACTATCACTTCATGTCCCTTAGCTATCCCGAGTGTAATGCTTGTGCGTCGAGGCTCTATGAAACACACCACTAGGATTGAGAGGTGTACTGGAGGTGCTGGGACACTTGCACATAGACCGAGGAAATGGCACTAGTCATGAAACTTCAAGGGGCTTTAAATTGGTGAAAAGTTAGAATTTAAAAATTTAGCAGAACTAATAATTCATTTTACATTGTAAGTTATTGATCAACGTAATAAAAAAATTTCAAGCCAGGACTGACCCAAGATCTACCTGAACAGACCCAAAAATAGTGGACCCTAAAGTTTAAAAATCATAATAAGTCTATTAATGAAAGAAATTTTGAAAATGGAGATTGTTTGTGAAATCTCACGATTTTTAAGGTCAGTGCGTAAATCGAGATAGTTTGAAAACTATCTTTTCGATGGAATTTAGCTATGAAAATTTATAAGCATGTAATTAAGGTTAAAATATGAATTTTGAGGTTAATTCTTTTGAGGTCCATGTGAATTTTGGTGAATTTTTGAAGTTCTACAAAAAATCGAGCCATTTCGGGATAGTTCAGGTGGTCACGGGACCCACCCATACCAAATCAACTAGGCTAAGAGCCATGCCAACTGTCTAAGTGGCTGGAAAAATGGCAAAAATTCATTACAACAAAAAGAAAAAGAAAAAAAATTTATTCCTTTTTGCTGCCCAAAAAAAAATCTAGACTCCCTTTCCTTCTTTAATTAGCCATATCTCCTTCATTTTACACCTAACTTTTGTGATTCTAGTTTCTAAATTCAAGTTAGCCTATTGGTGAATTGAGGGAAAAAGAATCAGAGGGAAAGTAGCCTTCAGTTGGGAGAAAGAATTCTCTAAAGTTTCTTAGTTTAGACTACCCAGAAAAACCTGATGCCATCTTCCACTTTCTCTGCCCATATCTCCCTCATCCCTCCACCAAAATTCATAATTCTTCTTCCTAAATTTCTTTGGGATGTTATAGACTTAAGGGAATTAGAATTTTTGGAAAATGAGCTTTTAGAAAGGAGATATCAATCTTTAAAATTTGGTGCATAAAAGCTATCTAGCAGGGGTACAGAGGGTGAGTCTCCTTACTTCTCCTCGTGTTTCCTTACATTTCTTGACTGGAATTTGCTTCCTTGTGTGCCTAACATCTGTGGGAATTTGTTTGATTTTTGTTTGAGGTGAATTGAGGCAAGGAAAAGCTTGAAGATGGTGGAAAAATTCCAGTGTGGTGGACTACCCAGCAAGTCTTTTGGGGGTTTCAATTGGTTCTTTAACAAGTAAGTGAATTTCTAGCATTTTCTTCATGCCATTTGATTTTTAAGGGGGCTATAAATATGTTTTAGAAGTGTGTAATCTAGTGGCAAGTAATGGCACTCTAAAGTTTTAATGAAACCCTTTAGATGTAATGAGAAATTGGACATTAAAATAGGTGGGACTTGATAAGAATTAGCATGTCATATGTGTGTATGTTGGTTAGTAGAGAACTTTGCCATGGGTTTGGGCTTATCTAGTTACTGAATTTTGTGATAGCAAGTGCTAATTAGTGCCTATGGTATATTGTTATATGTTGTGTATGTGTAGCTAGTTGTCTTGGCATGTATTTAGACCTACATTATAAGAAAGAATGGTGTGGCATGTGATAAGTTGATCTAGTGCATTATTATGGTGAATTCTTTAAATGGCTGAGACATATACTATAGATAAGTTACTTAAATTGGCATGGAATTGTGCATGTGTGTCTATGTATGTGTTTAGGCTCTGGGTGAAAAGTGGAATATGTAATAAACATTATGGAAATGTGTGATCAAAGCTAAGGGATGGCTAAACCCAAGAGCTAAATAAATGTTAATGGCATGACAATGATAATAACTTGTATGTAAAGTTAGTTATGAAAGGTGTGATGATGATGGGAGCATGTCTAGCCTAGTTTGTTAGGCATGGAATAAAGTAATGTACATAATTAACTAGCATAGTATGTGATTAAGAATTGGCTTGAAAAATGAATTTAAACTTCACTAAACAAGGTATAAGAGACATAAGCTTTAAAGCTTGAGATAATGAGCATAAATGACTTAATTGGCTTGGCCTAAATTGAGTATATATGTGGAAATAATAAAATATGAAAGAAAGAAAATAATGAATCTTGATAAATGTAAAGATACTTGAAACATGAACTTGTGAAATGTAGCCTAAAATGTGCTTGTAATTGGACCATGAAATGTGAAATTAAAAGTGGCCTAAATTATGCCCAAATAGGCTATTTTGAGACTATATTGGGAAATGGCATTTATGCCTATTGTTTGGCCTTGTAAATGGCCTAGTAATTATATGGTTTAGGGCCTATGAACCTCATGTGAATAATGATGAAAACTGAACTAAAATTGGACTTAAAATGGTTCTGAAAATGAACTTTGAAAAGTCACCAAAATGACTTATAAATGTCCAATTGACCCTACCTGAATGAAAAACATCACTGGACAGAAAGTATGAAATTTTTGAAATGTAATGACATGATAATTTGAGGCACACTAAACCATGAAATTAGACATTATTAGAATTAAATATACACTTTGGATTTTTATCGGGCAGAGTCGAAATAAGGCTATATCAAATTGATAAAAAAATGAATTGTCAAATAAAATTTATAACTGACTATTTTTCAAACTTAAATGTTGTAAGAACATGATTGGATAATAAATAAACTTAAAATAAGCTACTTGGCCTATTAGTTAGACACCCACTAGATGGGTTGACCGGTTAACTTAGGATTTTAGTAGCTGCTACTTGTCTTATTTCAAGCAATAGCATTTATTATGGTTGGAGAGGCTTACATGCTGATCTTTATTATGTCACATATGTCGATGTAGTGGCCAAGGTCTAGAATGTAGATCACTGCATTTCTTTTATTCCCTCTAGGTCCAATGTTTGTAAGTATCATCTTTCTAGTTAGGTTAGTGAATAAATTAAATCAATAATCAATATGGTCATGGAAATAAAAATAAGCATAATTGGATAATGTTTTCTAATTAAAGTGATGAAATACAGACTTAGGGTTAATTTGGTAATTTTAGACATTTTCTTCATAATGACTTGATTAATGAAAATTATGCATATCATGAATATTAATAACAGTTACACATGAATTATGTGAGTTAAAACTTATTCTATGACATATAAATACCTTAAAGGTATTTTGGTAATTCGGCACTGAAGTGGTAATAATTAGACTGCAAATGAATGAAAAGGAATAATGACATAAATTAAATGCTTTAAGTTCACCACTGAGTATGTCGTATACTCAGCATGCTATTTTTGTGTGCATGTAATCAAGATAGGAATCTAGCCTTATAAAGCATGTATAAAGTTCATAGGATACTTTTTGAAGAACGTCATGTAAATATTGTATAGTTTTTGATCTCTATGTACTTAGGTGGGGAATAGGTAGAAAATGTGTGTTTAGGTTTTGTAAATGTAATGTACATAAGTATGTGTAAACTAATAAAGTAAATTAAATAGAACAGTATGATGTGAATGCATGTTTGGAAATGATGCATATTATTGATGTAAGCTTAAAGCTCTATACATGTGATTATTATCTATGGCCTGAGGCTTCTGTTGTTACTAAATAGGCTGATGATAAGTTGATAATGGGGGACCAGGATGGGTCAGGAGATGTGATAATGATTATAGAAGTGTTTAAATAGGTTTTTTAAATTTTGGGATAGGGACTCGAATAACCGTTATGGTACTGGAATTTTGAAAAAATTTAGAATGACCTAAAATTGTATGAAATCAACACCATTGGCATGTAATGAACTTAAGTAAATTATAGAAACAAGAAGAAGTGAATTTGGAAACAAATAGAAGAGAATATGAGAAAAGTAATAAAAGTTAAATAAAGGGAACAATAATAAAAATATGGGATGGGTGAACTAGAAGAAAGTACACTGTTTATTGGGTTCTCTTCGAAATCTAGTAGAGGGTGTCACATTGAAGGTAAGCCTTTTTTGCTTACAATCAACTATCACGTTGTGTTCAGTCAGCTAATCCATATATAAGATAATATTAAACTCTCAAAGGGAAATTCAATAAGATTGACTAGAAGTACTTAATCTTAGATCACTAGAGGATAGTGTTTGCATACTCGGTTTATTGTCACACTTTACCCAATTAGGTTGTTCACCAAGATGTCTATGTCTATAGGTTTAAATTCTAATCCTCTATCTTATGCTTATATAGATATAAAAGTATATAGATCCTAGATCTATCAAAGCCAAAAGAGGTACATCAAATAAAGAGAATGTACAAGCAATCACATTTGGCGCCTCAGCTTCCTCACATGCTCAAATGGTGTATTGATTGTTAGTGCTCATGTCTTGGACCTTGTTCTTTGGCTGGGGCTTAACCTTGTCATTCTTGCCCTCTTTTTGCCTTCTGCTAGGTGCTAAGGAGGAAGCCTGCAATTGCGTGGCATCAGCTTGCTTCTTTAAGCAATCCTTTTGATAATGGTCTCTAGCTCTACACATAAAACATTCTCCCTCCCCTAGTCTACCAATACGGTCCCTAATGCTTTTTACTACATGTCCCACATACTAGCAACACGTACCTTGCTTTAGACATTGGAGGCTTGCTATGGAGGTCAAGGTATAGATTGAGAAGCCAAACTTAACCTCTGTGCTTGTCCTTACCTCTGGGATTGCTATGTAGCATAGGACTCCTTCTATTTTTTACTTACCTCATGTGTTGAACTAATCTGTCCCGCTGTGAATGGTCTTTTCTTTTGAAAAAGATCTCTCTTCTACTTTACCATCTTGTGGCATATATTACTGATACTAATGCAGAATACTCTCGAATATGAGTATTGGCAATCTACATCTACAACTCCAGATTAAGGCCCTTTTTGAACCTCTTGTATCACTTGTAACACCCTTGCCCATTCCGGCCTGGAAATAGACAAAGAGTGCCACTTCCCATTGGTCACTCATCCTTAGCTTTCCCTAGGGTTCATTTGTTTAACACTTGTGACACTTTCACATATAAGGGTGTAACTTGACTGATTAGTCTATATAATTATATATCATTTTATTACTACCTACTTTAGTTTGATAAAAATCCAATTTCCATTTGTTACTCATTTTATAGAAAATTGGGTAGCATAATGGCTACCTTGGTGAAAAACCAAAAATTTTTCTTGCACAAAAAGCCTTTCTATAACATTCCCATACTAAACCTCAAGTCCTAGACCCTCTTAGTCCCTCTAAACACTAGCAACATCTAACACATAATAATCACAGGGTCTCAGACCCATAGTACTCAAACAGCAACATATCCAAGCATCTATATATATTCACCAAAATTAGGTTTTTCATAGACATGTAGTTTATTTGTCTATGGGTTCACAATGTATATACACTACCTAGTTCTAACTCTCATATATATATATATATATATATATATATATATATATATATATATATA
>CANXYI010293140.1:0-13335 GCA_948208565.1 Hura crepitans | reverse complement strand
TATATATATATATATATATATATATTTGTCTATATATGTATTTATATGTGTATATATACATATATGTGTATGTGTATTTCTATGTATATATGTGTGTGTGTGTGTATATATATATATATATATATCTGTATATGTGTGTGTATATTTATATATATGTGTGTGTGTGTGTGTATGTATGTGTATATATATATATGTGTGTTTGTGTGTGTGTGTGTGTGTGTGTGTGTGTGTGTATGCAGACTCCTCACTCTTAACCTATGATGATAGTTAGAGATAGACTCTCAAGCATGGCATAATCCTTTAGAAAATAGGTCTGCATGGACCTATTAGATAATGTTTGCATGGACTAAATACAAAAACTAGCCTAAAACTTAGTCTATAAAGACCACAGACTAATGTACTAAAACTTATTCCACATAGACTAGTACGAACAAAAGTACATGGACTTGTCGAGGGAAGCAGCTTCTCAAAAGTAGAATTCCTCCTATTCTATTTAGGATTTAGAACCTTATTAAGGTTGGGACTCTATTCTAATTGAGAAGAACCTAAAAACCTGAGAATATAAATACATCTCTATAAACAAAGTGAAGAGGGGCAAACAAATATACTTTTTTGAATACACACATTAGATTAGAGCATTCAAAAACAATTACACATCCATCCAACCAATTAATCTATATTTTCCTTCTAAACATTCACACACTTATGCTATTGCTTAAAGAGGACACTTATTCAGGTAATATCTGAGGTGTGTCATTCATTTTATATTACTTTCATAGGCTTATGATCTCTAAAGCTTGATTGTATGTGAGGCTATACTTTATTATTCCCACTGTAAATCATGAGGAGTAGGCCATTGTGATGAAAGGTTTCATAGAGTATTATTCATCATTGTCACATTAAGTTTATTCTATTGTGTTAATTTGCATTAAATGAACTTGACTGTTAGTGTGATGAGGTTTGCTTGGACCTAGATTTCTTAACTAAAAGCATGATAAGGTCTATATGAACCTATATTTCTCATGTGAACATGATGAATTGGTTTACACAGACTCATATCTAGTAAGCATTATCTTATATTTGACCATCTTATTATATGTTATTTAATTTTGTTGGCCACTCTATTTGTGTGATGATATCATGCATGAAAATATACATTGATATGCAAAGAATTATTTGGTAGTCCACACAAACTCCATGTCACAAAGGTTCTAGTCCATATGAACTTATAGGTGATAAATTGTATTATGGTTATTTAGGTTTGCCTTGTTTATATAATTAATTGTTCTTCATATATAAGCTTTAAATGTGTTCATATTTTATCCTTTATGTGTTATCCTTCATATGCTCTTAATTTAACATTATTTTAATTTGTTAACTTTTGAGTTATGATTGGATTTGCTCAATGGATTGAGAGTTAGGATGGACCTAACCTTTCCTTGAAGATAGCCCGTACAGACTAAGGCTGGACCTCTATAAGGTCTACATAGACTAAGCGATGTAAAAGTGGGACCATTCTAGTGCCTTATTCTATTTCTTTTAGTGATGTACCTATTATGTATTTCACTTATTCCAGGGTTGTATTAGTAAGTAAATAACTTGTTTTACATGCAGAAACCTAACTACATATCAAAAGGTTTTCTACCTAATTAAATGGTGTTTTCTTTAACAAAAATGGATTTGTATTTTCTTAATCAAAAGTCATAATAAGAAAAATGTATTTTAATAAAGGCCAATCTCTTAGAGATGGAAGTTGGGCAATTACCAGTAATTCCTATGGAATTACAGGTAGTTGTCAGGTTAAATAACAACAAATCAATGACTTGATTTCTACATGTATAATTCATATAACTTTATACCTTTTGACTCTTAAAATTTTATTTATTTCTTACATAAAAAGATGACTTAATTACTTTAAATATGGTACATGTTTAACTGATAAGGGACTAATAAACATTATAATATAGATGGATAACATATTATAAGGGCATAAATAAGATATGGAATTCTAAACCTTTTGGGTACAGAAGATCAGAGGTCTTGGTACAAAGGTTAGGTGGCGACTCTATTAACCAATCTTGTCCTTGATAAAAATATCATAATCTCTACAATGGCAACTCCATTAGGGATTAGGAAATTTTAAACTGAAAGTGCCCAAATAATATGTCAAACAAATATTTGAATTTTTATCAATCTCATGCATTACACTTCTAGTACATTGTGTCTCTCTTACTAGGGATGGCATTATGAAGCATGAGTCAATTTTTCACTCAAGAATGTTGAAGTGCTAGCATATCCATCACTCACAAGCCTCATACTATTTGGTATATAAAAAGGTGAACTAATTGGTCACTATTATCCTTAATTAGAAAGACTCGTTAGGAGGGACCTCTACTTATGAAAGCCATTAAGCCTTTTGGCTAAAGTTATGAGCCCATGTCGATAAGCTTATCTAATTTCCCTAGGTTACATGGCCTTAAGATATTGCGATTGCATTTGATTGCTATATGGGCCTATTTTGTTTAGTCTCATTTGAAGTGGGGGCAAGCCCAACATGCTTTTTAATCTTAGATAGGCCTAACCTAATTTCACATCAAATAAGACATATATGTCATAGGCTGCCACATTCGCTTGCACTTTAAATATGAGAGGTCTTTAGGCTTAATTAAGCCTATGTTCAAACCTATGCATCCCCCGATGATGATTAGGTAAGCCCACCTAGGATGAACGATTAAGACCACAAGTATAGGTGAAATAAGGTTAGAAGGATTATTGCATGTGGTTGTCTTTTGCTACATCACGGGCATGTATTGAATATCATGCATCATTCATATTTTGCATTGTTTATATTATACATGCATCATGTATAACCTTTTGTTTTGTTCAGCCACCATTGATCCTTCACTCACTCTATAGCCAAAAAGAGTAGGCAAGTGCCTCAATAGAGTTAACACAAAAGTACTTGTACAACCTAAGTGAGGAATAATGTTTATTGATGAATACATGACTAAGGTCATGTTCATAGAGGTAGTGGTTGAGATGGAAAAAGGATGATGGTAGCTATTACCAATGCTCTGTCCAACGTACAGAATCCATAAGAGGTAGGACAAACTTTAGGTACCCACAAGGGTAAGAAGATAGCAAGTGATACAAAGGATGAACAATCTTTAGATAATGAAATGCCACAAGTGGTTAAGGCCTACAACAGGGTACCCCTTCCTAAGGTAGTAGAGAATGTCAAGCTAAAAAAGTTGAATGAGAAAATGGAGCCTATATCTCAACTAGTGACTAGAGGCAAAGACATTGACTTTGATAACATCAGTTTAAGGCCTGACTGCTCCATGCCTCATAAGTTTAAAATGCCTGACCTTAGCAAATTTGATGGAACTTTTGATCCTCACATCCATTTAAAGCAATATGCAATAGCCATGAGGGCCACCCATTTGATAGAAGAGCAAATTGTAAGCTTATTTAGCATGTCTCTTGCAGGCCAAGCTCTAGATTGGCATCATTATCAAAAAAGAAGGTTTAAAGAAGATTGCAATGAGTTGGAAAGGGCATTCAATAAGTAGTACACTAAAAATGCAAGTGTCAGGATCACTTTGAAGGATCTAGAGCTGATAAAATAGAAACAAAAAGAGAGTTTTTCTAACTACCCACAGAGGTAGAGGGAGAAGATCCTAAAGATGAGAAATAAGCCGGAAGACATTGACTAAACTACAATGTTCATCAAGAATGCTAATAGTTATATGAATAGTGGGCTTACTGCTAAGGGCATTACTACTTAGGAATAGCCTATAGACATCGCCATTAACTTTGAAGTAGGTTATCAAAACAAGGGGTATAAGAGAGCAAATAATAACCCCACTTTTGCAAGTGGTAATATTAGGGCCTCTACAAAAATAGCTGAAGTGCATATAGTTTAAGGCCACAAGTGTTTTATCTTGGGTAAGTCTTTATCATGGTGATTGAAGAAACTCACTAAAAAATGGGAAGCTACAACCACTTCCACACTTACCCTTTAATGGACCGTTAGTACCGAACCATAGGCATAATCAATATTATGCTTATCACCAACAAACCGGGCATCTCATAGACAACTATAAACACCTTAGAAGAGCCATTCAAGATCTTATTGATTTGAAATAGATCCTTGATCTTAAAAACTCATCAAGCCTATTACTTAAACACCGCACTTCTTGCCTCCTTAAATTTGGATTACTTGAAGAATATGTACTTAAAGAAATTTATAGGTTCAACTAAGCAATCAAAATGTGAGCTAGGGTGAGTGAATCTATCCTTCTAACTAGTTTTTGGGATAAAGAAAGTGACCGTGAGGTAGGGGAGGGCAAGAACTTCTGGGATAAATCCTTTAATGGGAATTTTAAAGAGCGTAAGAGAGAACCTATATGGGTTGAGGGAGAATTAATTGAGGGGTTAGAGAAAAATGGTCAGATTTTTCCCAAAAAAAGAGCCTAAACTTAGAGATGACAAGCATGAAGAGGTGCTGAAGCAATTAAAGAAAACCCAAGCCAACATCAGCATATGAGACCTACTGATGTCGTTTAAAGACCATAGGTAGAAAGTGGTTGAAGCCTTAAGTCAAGTAGCTATTTCTACAACAACTACCCTTGATGATCTTATACAAGTAGTAAAGATAGGCAACACATGCCTCATTACCTTCTCTGACACTGACTTATCATTAGAAGGGAGAGAGCACACTAGACCCCTCTTTATTAAAGCTGAAGTAAATGGAATGAAGACAGGATATGCCATGGTGGATGATAGTTCTTCTCTTTATGTCTATCCTGCCAAAATTTTATCTAGTTTAGGGATCAAGAAGAAAGATTTATCACCTTCAAGTATCACTATAAAAGGCTTATGATGATACTAGAAGGCTGGCTAAAGGGTCTTTTACAATCAAGGTACAAGTAGGACTAGTCATTGATAAAGTTGAATTTATTGTGATAGACATCTCTACCACCTTTTCTATCTTGTTAGAGAGGCCTTGGTTTTACAAGCTCGAAGGAGTCCCCTCAACTTTACACCAAATGATTAAATTCCCACACGAGGGTAACATTGTAACCATTAAGGCTAATGTTGACCATGTTGTTTCCACCTTATCCATTGCTAACTAACCTTTTACTAGGTTTCACATTGTGGGAATTTATGAAGATTAAATGGACCCATTTTGTGTCTAAGATGATAAAGAGAATGGATTTCTTCTTGAGTGCTAGTTTAGGGAAGAACTTATAAGGCATAATCGAACCTCTACAGATGCATAGTCAGAAAGATATAAAGGGATTAGGCTATGATCTGAGCAAAGGAGGGAATTTAAGAAAAGGTAACTTTTTGAGAGATTATTTTGTCAAATAGAAAGACACAAAGTATGATAAAACTCTAGAACTTGCTATAAGAGAGGGATACTACAAGCCGGGATTTGAGATCTTCATCGATGTTGTTGATTAGAAGTGAGGACATCTCACTCAAATTCAGCGGACTAGAGAAGTATTCCCAAAGCCACCAACCATTAAGGAAGTTTATCCAAGCCTTCTAGAGGATATGCCTAATTTAGAAGAAGATTCTGATTTATTTTTAGATGATTTATATCTTTGTGACCTCTTTAAGACGAACAATTTACTTTATAATAAAATGAATGGCGGATTTGATTATTTATGTGATCTTTCTCCTAATGGTAGTATACATAAAAGCGATCATCACATAAGCATTTTTTACATTAATTGAATTAAAACTAATCCATTTATTCTTAGCACCAATGAACAACCTAGAAATGTATTAATTGCCCATGATACTATCATTGAGGAGAGAGAAAAATTTGAGAGGCTATTAAAGAAATATGAAAGAATTTTCACTTGGAATTATGATGATATGCCAAGTATTGACTAAGAAATTATGAAACATGCTATCCCAACACATGACCATGCCATCCCTATTCGATAAAAGCTTAGGAGAATAAGGCCAAAATGGATAGAAAAGGTAAAAGAAGAGGTAGTCAAGTTACTTGAAGTAAAATTCATCCAAGAAATCATTTTCCTTACTTAGCACGCTAACATAGTCATGGTACCTAAGAAAGATGGAAGGGTTAGGATGTGTGTAGACTACTATGAGCTAAACAACGCATATTCAAAGGATGATTTTCCCTTACCCAACATAGACATATTGGTAGAAAATGCAATAATGAGAGCTATGTAATGGTGATAAACAAATGCAAAACTACCTTTATAATAGAATGGGGCACATATTCCTACAAGGTAATGCCTTTTAGGCTAAAGAATGCATGAGCTACTTATCAATAAATTACCACTAAATTATTCCGTGACATGATGCATAAAGAATTTAAAGTTTATGTAAATGATAAGATGGTAAAATCTACTGAAAGGGAAACACACCTCGAGGCATTGGAAAAGTTTTTCTAAAGGCTGGACCAATTTAACATGAGGCTTAACCCTAAGAAGTGCGTCTTTGGAGTCATGTTAGGAAAGTTGTTAGGATTTATAATGAGTAAAAATGGAATTGATGTAGATCCTGATAAGGTGAAAGCTATTCTAGACATGCCTACCCCACTGTCAGAAACAGAGGTCAGAGGGTTCCTAGATAAAATACAATACATCAGTAGGTTTATATCTAAGCTCACCCCAGTTTGTGAACCCATATTTAATTTGTTATGCAAAAGGCAGCCAAAAGAGTGAAACGATGATTTTTAGAAAGCGTTCTAATGCATTAAATGGTATTTAACCAAACCTCTAGTTTTAAAACCCTTAAAACTAGGAAAACCCTTAATCTTATATCTAGCAGTGAAAGACTCTTCGATAGGAGCATTGATTGTGTAAGTAGATGAAGCTAGAATAGAGAACATAGTTTATTACTTAAGTAAGAAATTGCTCCCCTATGAACAAAAATACACGAAAGTGGAAAAGATATGTTTGGGAGTAATTTAGGTCTCCAAGAAGCTACGTCACTACTTCCAGTCCTATAAAGTAGAGGCAATAGCTAAGCATGACCCTCTTTGGTATTTGTAAATTACACCCTCTTTAGTAAGCAAAATGGGCCAGTAGATCTTACTCCTACAAAAATTTGACATCACTTACATCACTAAAAAGATAATTAAAGGCTGAGCAGTGGCCAAATTCTTAGCCGAACACCCAATTGAAGGAAAATAAGAAGAGTGTTAATTTCAAAATAAACATATAAGGGTAATATCCAAGAATGATGGAAGATGTTTTTTGATAGGGCAGTTAAGAAAAAAGGAGCAAGTGCCAAAGTACTAGTCATTAGCCTAAAAGGTGAGCAAACATTTTTAGCTAGGAAATTAGAGTTTCTAGCCACTAATAATATTGTCGAATATAAAGCATATGTATGGCCTCAAAACTATATAACAGTTGAGGGCAAAAGTGGTTGATGTATATGGGGATCCAATACTTGTCATCTGATAAGTAAGAGGTAAATAGGAAGTCAAGGATGAAAATCTAAATGAGTATGTCAAGATACTCATATACCTTACTGAAGGGTCTAATCACTACACCTTTCATTATATCCCTAGAGAAAAAAAACCAAGTACTCGATGTCTTAGCTACCTTAATGTCTATGTCAAACAACACCAAAATGGACTTACCTAGACTAATGTATTTCAATAAGACAAGATTCCTTACCTATACTAGTATAGTTAGCACCACCACTAAATAATCCCACCAAGACCTACCATGGTACCATGATATCCAAACCTACTTAAAAACTGGACAATACCCAGAGAATACAATAGAGAAAGACAAAAAGGCTTTATAAAATTTTTCCACTTAGTTTGTTTTGTTCCAAGGCATGTTATACAAAAGGTAGGTGGATGGAATTCAACTCAGATGCTTAGACAAATCAAAAGCTCAAAAAGTACTCGAGAAGGTGCATGAAGGGGTCTGTGGTCTTCACATGAATGGGAGAAACCTTGTGAAGAAGATCATGAGATTGGGTTATTACTTGCTAACCATAGAAATAGACTACTATGATTTCATCAAAAGGTCTCACAAGTGCTAGATCTATAAAAATTTGAGTCATCTACCACCCCAGAGCCTGACTAGTTTGTCATCTCCCTAGCCATTTTTGACATAAGGAATTGACATAATTAGGGAAATAAGGTCGTCAGCTGCTAGAGGGCATAGGTTCATAGTAGTAGTAGTCAATTATTTCATGAAATGGGTTAAAGCCAAGTCTTTCAATAAATTAGGGGCAAGACAAATAATGAAAGTTATTGAAAGAAATATCATTTGTTAGTATGGACTGCCATAGCAGGTCATCTTGGATAATGGGGTACAATTCCAAGGTGAGACAAGGTAGCTTTTGTAGAAATACAAGATTTAACATCACAAGTCTTCTCTGTATCGACCTCAAGCTAATGATGTAGTAGAGGCAGCTAACAAAAATATCAAGAAAATTTTGCAAAAGATGATTGGTACATAAAAAGATAACACGGATATTACCCTTTGCTCTATGGGGATACAAGATGACTATCTGAACATCCACCTAGGCTACGCCTTACTCAATAGTATACGGTATGGAAGTAATGCTACCGATAGAGATTGATATACCTTCATTGAAGGTGGTGTTAGAAGTGGACATGCCTTAAGCAAAATGGGTTAGAAGCAGATATGAGCAGTTGATACTAATTAGCAAAAAATGACTTAAAGCTCTCTATCATATGTAATTGTATCAAAAGGAATTGCTAGAGGTTATAATACGAAAGTCAACCCTAAATCTATAGAAGAAGGTGACTTGGTACTTAAACAAATTAAACCTTTATTATCAGACCCTAGGGGAAAATTCAAGTCCAATTGGGAAGGTCGATATTTTGTCAAGAAAGTACTCAAGCATGGAGGTGTCAAGATCTCAGATCTAGAAGGCAATGAGTTCTCAATACCTATCAACATGGACAGATTAAAGAATTATTTCTATTTAAAAAAAAGGTTCACTAAGCTGAAAACCCAAATTGGGCAGTTTAAGCAAAAATTAAGACTCCTTAATGAGGTGAAAAAATAATAGGCACTTCATGCAAAAGTTAAAGGATTTGAGAGAAAATGTCCAATCAAGAAAACCTTCTCAAGTCTAATTGGTAATGAAAGTATCATTAATAGGAAATTAATATATTTGCCAAGATTAATCAACTTAGTCTCTAATGCATTTAATAGAAATAATGCTTTAGTCATGATCATCGATATATAAATGTCCATTAAGATAGAGAAATGTCATACAAATAATTGAATTCTACATACATCGTCTCTTTTCAAGATCAGAAGTATTATATTTATTTTTTCTCTTTAATGATAATGTTCTATTGTCTTTAGCTTTACTCAGAATCCATTTTTTGTAATATTCATCAATGCTAACACCATTAATTGTATAATCAAGCACGTCTTTTAAGATAGTACATTATTTTCACAAGTCAGGGAAGGAGCATAAGAAGTGACACGTCAAAAGACCACCTTGAAATCCCAAAAGGCTCAGAAGGTATTCTCTACACAAGATTAAATTGCCTCAAGATTCGTAAGGGGATATAGAAGGTAGCTTGCCTTAACCTGATCAAGGGAATTCCACTGGCATGATAAGAGAGAGAAAAATGGGTGATCTTCCACTAAGGTCATCTCCATCATATTGTAACCACAATGTCAAGCCATATAGTCCACTGGTTATATGAATCACACCTCGTTACAAGTATCTTCTCACAATGATGATATGAGGCCTATTTCACCCAAAGTCTTTTGGGTGGAGGAACAAGTAACCTTAATTTCTCTTACAACCAAATCTATTAAAAAAAAGCCGCTAGGTTGGAAAATCTATAAAGGACCACCTAAGAAAAAATTAAGGTTATAAGAAAATAAAGTTAGGATGAAAACCCATGACAGACGCTCTACACATACCTGTAAAAGGAGTGGACTCCAAGTAACAAGGTTAATATCCTCTTTCCTTAGAGCATCTAATCCTCAGATGGTTTCAACTAGGAAAACACCAAAAGGGTTCTAGCTAGAGCATATTTTAGTTAAAAGTTAAAGAGTCTTAAAATCATTGGACTCATCCTTAGAAGTAACCATAAGTTAATTACCAAGGATACATAGCAATATGCACTACGTCCATTCCATTGAGTGAATGGGAAACTAATAGGCATTGTCTAAAATTGCTTGTAAAGAAATCAAACCCACACCTAGTACTATCTTTTGAGCTAAAATGCGAGAAAAGCCTAAAGTAAGGATGATATCCATAGGGTAATGGTCCTCTAAAGTAGGCTAGGTAAAGGGGTATCTGAAGTAATTTTTTAGTCTAAAATGGCACAAAACATCTTCCAAAGTTGGGGTCATCTCTTGGTGATAAAAAATGAACACATGAAAAATAGGGTCCTAATATCATACGGTCGCATTTAGAAAATTAGGTTCAATACAAACCTTTATCAAGAATTTAAGGGAAGAAAAGCGGGTAAGAATAGAGGAAGTCTAAAAGGCCTTTGATTCCAAAACTTTAGAAAAATTATGGCTAAAAAAAATACATAATAGGAGCCTAATGGGGGAGATGAAGATTGGGGTATTTATAAGCCTAAACCCTACCATTCCTTTCCTAACAAGGAATGAGAATCCAAAACACACAAGGAGGTCCACATGGACCTTCTACTGTATAAAGACAAAGCAAGTACGTCTGCAACATAATCAAACACTTATTTGTAACCTGGTATGGCCAATGTCTGCACAGACCATGCGTATGCTAAGTCTGCTCAAACTAAATCATCTTAAGTTCGTAAGGGCCACTGACTCTTTAGTCTATACAAACTAGTGCATTTCAAGTCCATATAGACTAAATCATCCTAAGTCCATACAAACCCATGATCGGTATAGAATTATAATGGTTGTAAAAAATCGATTCATATACCCAATCATGGATAAGCATACTTAAAGGGCAAATGTATTTAAAAATAAAATTTAAATTGTATGTACATAAAATCAGAAGTTTAAAAGTTTTGTATATATGAAAATGGAATAGAAAGGCAAAGCAATTCTAATTCCAAAATGAAAAAGAAGGGGGGGTGCCATCTATCCTACTCTCTAACATTGTCTTTTTCCTCTATATCTTCATCATTAAAAGAGATCACTAGCTTTTTAGCAACCTTGAAGGCTCTTACCTTCCTTCGGGCCTCAAAAAATGTAATAACCCACCTTGATAGTTCAATTTACAAAAGAGTAGAGGATTAGTGCATAACATACATGACATATATAATTGCATGAAATTAACTATGATAGGAAAATTACTCACAGTGAGGACTCAGGTTTCATCGATCATAGCTTTTTTAAAAGCCTCCACCACCTAAGTAGTCCTCTTTATAGGAGCCCCCTTTACCTAATCAAAAGAATGAAACACAAGTGACACTTGAAAATCCAAACAGTACAAATGACTAGCAAAAAGTCCATAACAAAGTATTATTTTCTATCTCGAAGGAAACCGACAAATTCTCTTTTATACAAAGACAGGTAGAAGATAGCTCCTTATCAATGCCATAATGTATGTAGCTAAGCTTAGGGATGTCAGTCAAGGCACTAATGACCTCACCAGGCAATAAGGTCTAAGCAACAGATGGACCTACAACTCTTCTCTGTGCTGGAAGAGGTGAGAACTGAGAACTAGGAGAATTGGGGGCAGTTCTCGATCGTTTATATGATAAAGATAGGCTAACCCTAGGAATAGTAGTAGGCTACAATGTAACACACATGTTAGGAAATACCTTGAAAAAAGAATCGAGAGTTAAGAAATCTATTTGAGAAGGAAGAGGTCCCAATGTATAAGAAACTCATCAAAGCAAATGAGTAGAGGCCCAAGAAGTATAGCTCTCTTCAGTACCCTCTGCAAATGTGACCCCTAGAATTCTCGCAGTCATACTCTGTATAGACTCTAAGTCATCTATGTAACTCCCAAATAGCATTAAGTTTAGAGGATTTTAAGGAACGAGGCATGTGTCAAGCCCCATGTGCTAGTTTATGATCCGTTCCCCTAAGAACTAAGAGTAAGCATCTAGAGTTGTTAACAAAATATGGCAAGAGGATAACTCTTTAATAGAGTGCAAAGATGACAAAAATTCCTCAATAGTAAAAAACCCACCAAGCCAAGTCAACCTGCGTAGGTAAGTATCAGTTGTATGTGACTAAATTGCTAACAATGAACTTTTCTTTCTTGTGCAAGAGACACTCACATCGGTCTAAACCCTAGAACTAAGATAGTGATGATGCTACATCAGTGAAGACATATTCCAAAGACCGAAAGATGCTTGAACCCACCTATCTATCATTAGATATCAATAAGGCATGTCTAGTTCATAGGGATGGGCTAACAAGTGAAGCTCATATGCCCACACCTAGAGCAAAAAGAAAAAAAACACAAAATCACAAAAAAGACTTCGAAGAAATATAAAAAGATAAGAATGAGTCAGTTACCAGTACACCTAACATGAAGCCCTGAACAAATCAATGGCTCTTCCTAGTTTGAACAACCATGTCCAAGCTCCAAAACATCTATCCAAGAGATGAGCAGCACTAGTTCCAAGAATCAATTTTATCAACTTCCTCCAAGACAAATAGAAAGCTCCAACTTATCGTACCATTGGCATTGGCAAAAAAGGTGGTACTTAACAGGTAAATAATGAAACAATAGGTCTATTGATCCATCTCTAACTAACCTAAAAGGGCCTCATCCATCCACCTCTCATGTAAATCAGTCCATTGGATGCTTTTGGCATAATCTTAAGGAACAAAGCCCAGTAATTCCCTCACCTTTTATAGCCCCAATGAAGGATGGCAATAGCATGCATTGAATGTAATAACACATCTCGTGTATGGTACCCTAGTGTTAAAAGCCCAGTAAAGGGAAGTTATGGTCATCTCTCAAAAAGATAGGTGAAAGGTATGTGTGGTGTCCATCCACTTATCGAGTAATGCTCTCAAAGCTTGCAAATCACAATACAAGTCTCTGCCAATAAGATGGTCCATAAATGTTTGGAATCCATTAGCTCAAACCTTATTCTTCACTAGTATAGGCATGGAAAAATACTATTGTTGACTTCTAGAAAGAGTACTCCCACACTTGAGATGTGTCTACAAAAGAAAAAGAAACAAAAATAATAAGGTCCACATGGGTTAATGTTTTGAAAATAGGTCCATATGGGCCACAAGTAAAAGAACCACTAGACGTCCACACAGACTGCAGACATGACCATAAGAAGAACAACATGAACAAAAATATAAGTCCGCATGAACCATATTCATATGCAAGACATAAGTCCACACGGACATACAATAG
>CANXYI010293025.1:0-12242 GCA_948208565.1 Hura crepitans | reverse complement strand
CAAATTTATATATATAGAACCGAACCAAAAAATTGAATTAACCGAAATTCTATAAATTTTTTATTTTTTATATATAAAAGTTTCAAAAAGACGTCATTTTAATAAGTTCGATCGGTTCGGTTCTTTCGATTTTCGCCCTCTAAGAACCGAACTGATTAAACCAAAACTACTCAAAAGAACCGAACCGAAAAAACCGAATAGACCAAATTGTCAAAATTTTAGTTTGGTTTTCGATTTTGCATAGCCCTATTGAAATTTTAGCTATGGATAATCTGTAACTAAATATTATTAATTTTTAAAAAATTAGAATTTCCATTAATTTTATGTTAAATTGCAATATATTGTATAATTATAAGTTATAATTATGTCTTCATTTGAATTATGTTAATGAATAAAAATAATGTAATTTTAAAAATATTTTTAACTTTTTTATATCCTAATTCAAGCTGAAACTTTGGAGAATTTTTAAAATTTAATCAGACATCAAAAAATCATCACATTTATTTTTAAAATCCCCAATTAGACCCAATTAGATTCTCACAAAATTTTGTGATAAAATTCCTTTAACAAGTAGGCGAACCAAAATTTTCGAAAAATTACGACAAAACTTTGAGAATTTTTATATGGCTACTTGGACCTCCAAAAATTGTCACATTTATATCTAAAATCCTTAATTACCTTTAATTAGAGGCACATCAAATTTCACAGCTAAATTCCACCACTAAGATAGTTAACTAATTACCTCGATTTACGTGCAAAATCTCAAAATTAAGAAAAATTTGTAAACAACCTCAAAATTTTGAAATTCCTTATCCGTTAGCTTATTTGCAATTTTTGACCTTCGGGGTATAATATTTTCATACTCGTCCGGGCTCATCTCGGGTCATTCCTGGCCGAATTCAAATTGAGCCCATGGCTACTATAGGGCTGTTCAACCGATCGGTTCGGTCCAAAACCGAATTGAAAGAACCAAAAATTGAAATGATAAAATTTTTAGAACTGAAATTTTATAGGGACTGAACTGAAAAAAAGATATTTATATAAAAACGAATTAACTGAAATTTTATATATTTTTTATTTTTTATATATAAAAGTCCCAAAACGACGTCATTTTAATAAGTTTGGTCGGTTTGGTTCTTTCAGTTTTCGCTCTCTAAAAATTAAACCGAACCGATTAAATCGAAATTATCTAAAAGAACCGAATCGAAAAACTGAAAACTGAAAAAACCAAACCCAATAGACCAAATTGTCAAATTTTCAGTTTGATTTTTGATTTCGGTTTTGCACAGGTCTAGCTCACTAGCTTACAACTCAAAATAATTTATTGATTCTATTAAATTTTTAATTGAGGTCATTTCACCCTTTTTAAGCCCCTTGAAGTTTATTAGACAGTATGCCTTATCTAGGGACTCATGCAGGTGACGCAACACTTTAGGCACACTTTCTTAATCTCGATGACACCGTATAGTCGGGGCATTACATTTAAAAGTATAATCCCACATCGATTGGGGAGGAGAACGAAGCACACCTTATAAGGGTGTGGATACATTTTACTTGTGCAGACGTGTTATGAGTAAAAGGATTTGCATTCCATTAGAACTACAAAGTTAAGCATGTTTAGATGAGGGTAGTGTTAAGATGGGTGACCAACTTAGAAAGTCCTTCCTTACTCACAATATCTGCCAGTGGCCTGGGCCGTGACAGTTCCATGACAGTTGGTATCAGAGGTAAGGCCTGAATCAATGTGGCAGTATTAAGATGGGTGTCCAACTTGGGAAGTCCTTCCTTGCTCACAATATCTACTAGTGGCTTGGGCTGTGACAGTTGGTATCAAAGATAAGGCCCGAATCAATGTGCCAGCGGGTGTGACTTAGGCCGTGACCTTAACAAGGAAAATGTAAAAAAAAAAATATGAATTAAATTTTAAAAAAATTTGTGATGGAATAATCCGTCATTATATTAAAAATTAATTTTATAAGCTACAAAATCAAATCGAATTTAGCTACGGATATTTTCTATAGCTAATTTAGCTACGAATTTTTAGCTATAGATATTTTCCGTAGCTATATTAGCTATGAATTTTGAAAATCCGTAGCTATATTGATTAGCTACGAAAAATTTTTCGTCGCAATAAATAGTTAGCTACAGATTTTTATCTTTTAGCTACGGCTTTTGTCCGTCACTAAATTCAGATTTTTTTTGTAGTGTATGACTACAATATAACTTAATAACGCTAGCTAACGTCTCAATAGAATACATCGATCTATATTGTACAGGGCTTACTATCTTAGCTTCATATGGTAGGTGTACTAGTAAATGCTCCATTGAGTCAAAGAAACTCGATGGAAATATTCTTTCTAACTTGCACAAAATTTGAAGGATATCTACCTCTAATCTCTCTATATCTTCTACTCTAATAGAAGTTGAAGTGAGTTCCTTAAAAAATAAGCTCAGTTCTATAATTGCCTACCAAACATCTATAGGTAATAACTCATAAAAGGCAATTGGGAGTAATCTTTGCATAAAGACATAGTAGTCATGGCTTTTCATACCAAACAACTGATACTAATTAATGTCTACACATCGCCCTAAATTTGAAACATATCCATCAGGAAATATAACTCCTTTCAACCACTTAAGCAACACATATTTTTATTGTTTGTCAACTGTATAACTTTCTTAAGGATGTTTTCCCGTTATTAGATCAATTGCCAATTTTGGACGATTACACAAATGTAAAATATCTTGCCATGCATTTGCATTATCTTTGGTCTTGCCAGTAATATTGAGGATTGTATTGAACAAATTGTCAAACACATTTTTTCAATTGCATGACATCAAGATTATGATGAATCAAGTTAGTACTCCAATATGGCAAGTCCCAAAATATGCTCATCTTCTTCCACCCCACTGCTAGCCTTGGTCTCATTATATTCAGTTAAACCTAGCTCAATTACTTTCTTTCATCCCAATTCATCAATTTGCTTGAGAATATCTTCACTTGTTCAAATAGGTGAAGGTGGATGGTTTTTAACTCGATCCCTCATAAAGTTAATTCTATCTCTTCTAAATGGATGATTACACCGAAGGAATTTTCTATGATTATCAAACCAGCACATTCGTCTTTTCGGACATGGTCCATCTAAACAATATTGAGTATATGGGAAAGTCACTAATAATCCGTATTAAGGCTGCTTTTAATTGGAAGTTTTGTTTTTTGGACATATCAAATGCTTCAACTCCTATTTCTCATAAATATATCAGTTCTTAGTTAAGGGTTGCAAGTACACATCAATTTTCTATTTAGGATTACTAAGCCTAGGATCAAGTATGGTAAGAAACATATAAGTTTCATTAATACACATCCATGGTGGAAAATTGTATGGCATTACTATCACCAAGCATGATGAATACCTTAAATGAATAAAGGGTTAGAAGCCATCCTTGCATAGCCCTAATCTCACATTTCTGATTTCTAAAGCAAAAGATGGATGAGTTTCATTAAAGTTCTTCCATGCCTTAGAATCAAATGGATGAGTCATAACCCCTTCTTAGTTATGCTCATGATGCCATCACATATGAGTAGCTATAGCACATGATTCATACAACCTACGCAATCTAAGAGTTAAAGGAAAATAATATATGTCCTTATGTGGCAACTTCTTCTTCTTATTTTTACACCAGTTCATGCCACAAAACTTGCAAATGGTTTGATCCTCATCATCACCCCAAAAAAGCACATTACCATTTATACAACAATCAATTTTTTGAAAAGGTAATCATAAGTTCCTAACAAGTTTTTTTTTGTCTCATAATAACTTCAATTGTGTTTTCTTCTGGTAAAGCCTCTTTTAATAGTTGCATCATTTGATTATAACACGTTTGTGATAATTGGTGCTCCATTTTTATATCTAGCATCCTTGCAACTGTCAAGAGTTGAGTGTAGGTTAAACCTAGATATAATTCATTATCAGCTACTTGTAAAAAATCATAAAACTATTGGGATTTGTACAAATTAGGCAACTCCTCCAGTTAAGGTTCATAAATATTAGATATTCCAGGACCGTCATAAGTAGGTGAATTGTCATTATGATTCGAATTCATATTAAAGTTAAAGTTTGCTATAACTACATTTAAAACCATTTGACGGTATGGATTCACATTGACATTTTTGGGATTTACACAATCATATTTATTGCTTGCAGATGAATGTTCAGGTCTCTCCTCTTGATATTGCCATACAAAGTAGTTCTCTACAAATCCTTGTTGGTATAACTGTAACTTAACAGACTCAATATTTGCGTAATTACAACTCTTTCACTTCTTACAATGACACTTAATTTTGTCATTGCTCATGTATTTTTTCTATAAACATACAAATTGAGTGAATGTATCCCCACCAATTCTAAAAGCAAACGTAATATCCCCTCAGCCATCAAGTCTATTATACATCCAACGACGGTTCAAATTGTCCATATCCCTAATTAAGTTTAAAGGATCAAACTATTGTTAGTTTATAAATCATAAATAGATAGGAACAAATCAATTTTAGTTATAACAAATTGATCATGAAAATGTTTTGTTTGAATCCTTTATTAACTTGATCCGTATTATTCAATTTTAAAAATAATTTTCACATTCTTCACCTCCTTGAGATTTAATAGACAATTTTTTATTATTTTGATTAATTCTCATTTTCAATTTATCATTACATGTCAATTTAGTACTGAATATTATATTTTAAATCTTTGTTAATAATATGTATGTGTGTATATTATCATACATGAATGTAATCTTTTAACAACTAAAGTCTCAATATTTTACAAATATATATGCTCTTAAATTTGCAAATGAAGAGAGAAAACAATTATAAAGTTGCCCAGGTATGTTAAATCACTGTCCATAATTATTTTTTGTTCTCTAAATTATTTATGGAAAAGAAAAAAATATTTCAAAAATTCCCTTTCTTTGTGAGTGTATTTATAATTATGTCTCCTCGTACAAGTGAAAATCATAAATTTCGGAGAAAATAATTCTATTTTCATTATGAGAGTTTAAAAGGAAGGTAACGAATATATTTTTCCACGAATAGGATTAATTCTGCTTTCTTTAATTAAGCCATTAATTTTGACAAAAATGATACATTAATTATGGTAATGAATATTTTTTCCCTGAACAAAAAGATAATGAATATCTTATCGTATTAAATTTTATTTTTTTTTATGACAAACTTCTTTATATCTTGAAATGGGCCTATTTCCTTTGGCCTGTGCTTACTATGTTTATGTATACTTAGTTAATTTACTACATAATTGAATTTGCAACTTGTTTATGAGAAATAGATAAAATATTTTATTTTACACGTGTAGGTGATTTGTGGTTAGCATTAAAATACTTGATACCCATTCTAATATTAAGTTTAGTAACATATAAAAGAACACAAATGGTATCAATAGCTAAGGTACATTTGTCGTTAAAAATTATAAATTTTAATGTCATTTTCTCTGCTTTTTAAACCTAAATCCATGTAATTTGGTAAGCTTAATTTTGTTGGTTTCATAAGGTAGGAAAAAGTCCTTTTAATTATTAAGCTTTTCCTCTTTTAAATTTCCTTTCTTAGCTAGCTACTATGCTTTAACATTTACTAGAATTGAACCTATATGACATAACTAAACTACAATTATTGAAAGAGACTAGAATTAAAGAAAACAAAACCTTAATATCATCATTCACTCTTTTGTAAAAAAGAAATTCAAAAACTTCTTATGATGTTATTTGTTTTATATGTTTTATGTTTTTGTTTTAAAATTTATAGTTTTATATGTATATTATATTGAAATGTTTTAAATTTTTAATAAAATTTTACTTTACACTAAAAGGAAAAAGTGCAAAAAAAGTAGTAACATTAGCTTTCAAATGACTGTATATTCTATTTTTTTTATAAAATTTGAAAAAAAAATCCATGTACCTAATGTGAAGATACCGTTGTAACTCGCCATTAGAGAAAATGCCCCCTGAGAAGTCACCATTGCATGCCACCATCGGAGAAGTCACTGCAATCCTTCCTCTGCAAATTACCAGACTAGAAATGAAGATGTGGGAAGTTCGGGATTTTTGTTGCAGAAAACTAAAGTTTTGTGAATTGATAAGTAGGAAGGAGAAGAAGCAAAACATCGTCGTTTGATGGTTTAATGATTAATGATGGATTGCAATAGATAATTCTGTCACTATTTTTTCAGCTATTTATCTTACTTGCCATTTTAAAAAAATTTCAAAAAACCTCTTTAAAATCATAGCGATGAATTTTCTTCTGTTGGTATATTTTTCTGCTATGGAATTCCATCCTTTGTTAAAATTTCCATGTATTTAATTCAATCCTACCAATGTCTTATCCGTTGTTATTTCATCATTACTTTTACGTGCCTCATTTTACTGCAAAAATTACCTACTGAAATTATATTCCATAGCTATTTTCGTCTCTAGTTTTATATAGACATTTTTCTAAGATGAGTAGCTTCGGACTTTCTATTTTATTGTTATATCTGTCATTAAACTGCTACATTTTTTTCCTCATTAAAATTCGTCTCTAAATTGCTTTTTTTTTTTTTGTAATGGGTGGAGATTAATCCTAGTTAGTGTTAAAGTTTTAAAAATGTGGTTTTAAACTTTGAGGCCTCTAAAAATTTCTCCATATATACCAAAAATTCAAGAGTTTTCCAATTTAGAAATTTCTAAAATTTCGTGCCCAAAAACCAATGGGAACCCACTTAATTATTCAATTGCATTTTCAATAAATTTAAATAAGATACTTATCGATGTAAGAAAATTCTAATTTCAACACCATTGGACTATTTGGAATTTTTAACCTTTAAGTTGTGCTATTTTTGAGTCATTTGAGCAAATCTATAATATTTTATTATTCAGTTTAAACTGTGTCATTATTCATAAGATATCGATGTAAAATTTTTAATTGCATCTTTACTCACTCTAAAGGCTTTATTTTCATTTCTAATTTCACCCATTATTATTTTATGATTAATACTTCCTCTCGGTTATCTAAGTGTGACCCAATTCTTGAGAAACACTATTTAGAACTCAGGAAATACTATTCATAAAATTGAAATTTTTGGGTGTTACATTTCCTTCCCCTGTTAAAGAAATTTCATCTTTGAAATTTACCTAGTTTAAATAAATGTGGATACTGTTCTCTAATCTGTTACTCGTTTTCCCAAGTCGCCTCTTACAAGTTGTGATGGTTTTAAAACACCTTCACCAATGAAACTACTTTGTTACGTTATTTTTTAACCTCACGTGCCAAAATTTGGACTGGCTCCTCTTTATATGAAAGATTTGGTTGCACTTTTATCTCTTCTGTTGACAACACATGTGAAGGGTCTAGTCTATATTTCCTTAGGATTGAAACATGAAAGGCATCATGAATCTATTGCAGTTCAAGAGGTAATGCTAATCGATAAGCCACTAGTCCCACACATTCAATCACTTCATATGGCTAATGAATCTTGGACTTAGTTTGCCTCTCTTGCCAAACTGAACTATCTTCTTCCAAGGTGATACCTTGAGGAAAACCTTATCTCCCACTTTATATTCAATTGGCTTTCTCTTTAAATTTGCATACAATTTCTATCTATTTGCTACTACTTTTAATTTATCTTTAATGATCTTGACTTTTTTCTTTACATCACTGATTAAATCTAGTCCCATCAATTTATTCTCACCCAGTTCACTCTAATATAGTGGTGTTTTACACTTTCTCTCGTATAAAGCTTCAAAGGGTGCCATTCCCAAACTCGTTTAATGGCTGTTGTTATATGCAAATTTTGCTAACAATAGGTATTAATCCTAATTGCCTTTAAATTCAATGGCACAACTCCTTAGCATGTCTTCTAGCACTTGAATAACCAGTTCAAATTGGCTATCTATTTATGGGTGGAATGTTGTACTGAATATAAGCCAAGTACCCAAAATGTCATGTACTTTCTTTTAAGACCTGGATGTGAACCTCAGGTTTTGATATGATATATTGGAAACTAGCAATCCATATAGCCTCACAATCTCATCAATTTATAACTATGTAAGCTTTTCTAGAGAGTGATCTATTCTTATTGAAATAATATGTGTTGTCTTCGTCAATCTATCAACAATTACCTATACTACATCACATTTATTGTTGGTCATGGTAACCTAACCACAAAGTCTATAGTGACCCTCTCCTATTTCTACTTTGGTATTGCTATAAGGTGAAGCAATTTAGAAGGAACTTGGTGTTCAACTTTTACTTGCTAACAGGTAAGATATTTAGTCACGTACTCAGCAATATCTCTTTTTATTCCAGGCCACCAATAATAAGGCTTCAATTCAAGATACATTTTTCTAATCTTAAGATGCATGGCTTATGGAGAATTATGGGCTTTCTATAAGATCTGTCTTCTAATGTCTTTCATATCTAGCAAACAATCAATCATGGTATTATAAACACTTATCTACCTTAATCTTATGTTTAACAGGCTTTCCTTCTTTGAGAAACTCATTATATGCATGAGTTAACTATTATCTTTCTGAGTCTCCTTGACTTGTTGAATCAGGCTTGGCTTTACTTGTAATTCTGTTAGTAAGGCTCCATCCTTCATGTATTTCAACCTAATATTCATTGCTTTCATGGCACATAGAAATTTTCTACTCAATTCATTAACTACCTATTTGCCTTACTTTGATGGTAATTAATTAAACAATCATAATCCTTAATCAATTCCACCCTCCTTCATTGCCTCAAGTTCAACTCATTTTGAGTGGGAAGGTATTTTAGACTCTTATGGTCTGTATACACATAACATCTCTCACCACAAAGATAATGCCTTCATATTTTCAAGGTAAAGACGATGGCAGCTACTTCTAAATCATGGGTCGAATAATTCCTCTCATGTGGGTTTAGTTGTCTAGATGCATAAGCTACTACCTTGCCATCCAGCATCAATACATATCTAAGTCCATTATAAAAAGGATCACTATAAATGACGAAGCCCTTCCCTGACTCTGGTTATGTAAGGATATAAGCTTCTATCAACATAGCCTTCAGTTTGTCAAAGCTCTTTTGACATTTATAATGCCATAAAAATTTAGCATATTTCCTCAATAAAGTGTCATAAGAGTAGCAATCATTAAGAACCCTCTTACAAACTGTTTGTAGTAATCGGCTAATCCTAAAAAACTTATGATCTTCGTCACATTCCTTAGAGGTTTCCATTCTAACTTGATTTTACTTGGAGCCACCTTGATTCCATTAGCTGAGGCAATATGTCTTAAGAATGCTCTTTCATTTAGCCAAAATTCGCACTTGCTCAATTTGGTGTAAAACTGTTTTTCTTTCAAAGTTTGTAATACCAACTTGAGGTGTTGCTCATGTTCTTTTTTAGTTTTAGAGTAAACCAAGATATCATTAATGAGGACCACTACAAAATGATCCAAGTATGGCCTAAATATATGGTTCATTAAGTCTATGAATGCAGCTGGGGCATTGGTCAGCCTGAATGGCATTACTAAGAACTTGTAATGCTTGTACCTGATAGGAAAAGTTATTTTTGACATATCAGATTCTTTTATCTTGAGTTGATGGTATCCAGATCTCAGATTAATCTTTGAGAGGACACTAGATCCCCTGAGTTGATCAAATAAATTATCAATCTTGGGTAGTGGGTACTTTTTCTTGATCATCACTTTGTTTATTTTCTTGTAATCTACACACAGCCATAAAGAGCCTTTTTTTTCATAAACAAGACTGGTGCTCTCTATGGAGAAACACTAGGTCTATATAGCCTTTATCTAACAATTCCTACAATTTTATCTTTAATTCTTTTAATTCTGTATGTGTCATTTTATAATGGGTGATTGATACCAGTGCTATGCTTGGGAATACCTCAATAGAGAACTCAAGTTCCCACTTAGGTGGTAACCCTAGCAACTTATATAGGAAGACATTTGGAAATTCTGCCACTACTAGTATTTAGCTAACATCGGGTCCTACCTTTTTGGCATCAACAACATGTGCCCAATATGTTTGACAACCCTTTTGTATCATTCGCCTAGCCGTCACTACAAAGATAACATTGGACAGGAAATATGTTCTCCTCTCAACCACAATAATTTCATTCCCATTTGCTGTCTAGAGAATAATTCTCTTTTGTCTATAGTCCACCATAGCATGGTGTGTGGATAGCCAATCTATGCCCAATATGATGTCAAATACATCAAACGGTACTTGATAAGATTCGCAAGGAAAATCTATCCTTGAATGGTTAAAGGACAATTCTTGCATATTTTATCCACTACCACATATTGTCTTATAAGATTACTGATCATGATCTCTATTTAGAGGATCTAACTGCAACCCTTTATCTCATGCCAGTGTGGTGAAAACATAGGAATGTGTGGTTCCCAGATCAACTAATGCCAACAATAGGTAAATCAAGAAAATAAAATGTACCGACTATGACATCTGGGGAATTTGTCTCCTCTTGAGCTCTAATAACATACTGACATGCTAGAGCCTAAGCCTTTATCCTTTAACTCACCTCTGATCTAGGCTTTTATGTGACACTAATCACTAGACCCGTTAAACGAATTCGAATAAGAGATGGCATATTGTGACACCTTTTACTCGAACCATTACTAGCTCAAATAATAGATGACACATTAACAAACTTAACTTAATTATTATCATTATCTTTTTAAAACCCTTTATATTAGTATGGTAATCATGAAATATCTTGGGCCCATATGCAACCAAATTATACCTTACTTACACATGTGTAAACACCCAACCTGTTTGGGCATATATTTTGCTCAAAATAAAATAGTAAATATTCATTTCTATTTTAGGTGACTGTTTTTAATATTATGCTTTTTATGAATTGTCGTAATTATTTGTTTGTTGCTAGTATTATCCCATATTCAATATAAAAGAGTTTCCAAAATAATTATTTTATTATTATTGGTATTGTTCTTTTTTCTACACATCATAGCATTTGAATACCATAATTTATAGATAATGAAGTGCTAATTAATTTCTTAGTCATGGTTTAATTTCAATTAGTTGATCCAAAGGTTTATAAATAGAATTCTAAATCATGTTTCGTTAGTTAACCTACATGAACAATATAAGAATGAAGAGTTTTGAAAATAATCATTAGATTGGGCTGGAGGCTCGAATAAAGACTTTTCACAGTGGGATTCATGCACATAAATAAAATTAGAAAAAGAAAAGAAAATTAAGTATGATAGGCCAGGCTTTAGGCCTAAGTTCTATAAATGTTGAAAGTTAGCACATAGGCCTCAAGGCCCAAGTTTAATTACTGCATATAAATCGAGCTAATTAAGGCCCAAAATTGAAATAATAAAGCTTAACTTAATAATAGTTAGTCTTTCAGCCCAAACCCATTACATGTACATATTAATAGTGGATGCACAAAACAAGTATGAAATAAAAATGAAAAAAATCAACATTTTAAAATTTGAATTTTCTTCTAAAGTGGGCTGCTACTTAAGCTATTAAATTTGCTTCCTGCAGGAACCATTTAGGACAAAAAAAAATTGGTTAATAGGAGAGTAAAACATTCACTCTTAGAATAATAAAAAAGCCAACATTTAAAAATCGGAGTCATTTAATGAGAAAAATTGCTTACACAAAAAAAAAGGATTTGCACCATACCACTCATTGTGTATACATAATGATTTTCACACAATAGAATATAAGTTAACCATAGCATTTAAAAGGAGAGGAGACCTAAGAAAGTAGAGAGGGTAAAAAGCTGTGAATTTGGTGAATGACAAAAAGGTTGGTGAAAAGCAGGAGAATTCGATCCAAGGAAAAGAAGATTTAAGTTTTGAAAAATAGTTAGCGTTTATTTTTTTTTAGTTTAAAAACATAATGGTAAATTTTGAGTTCTTAAAAAAAGGACAATATCGATCTTTTATTAAAGAATGTAGATAATGTTAGTATTAATATGACCATTATTTTCTAAAAACATTTTAATTATTATAGTTTAAAAATGTATTTGTTGATTTATAATTTGCCCTCAAATTTTATACTTAACATTCAAGATTTTTATTTACGATTTACTAGCATATTTAGAATGATAACAATGAATTTTTATGTCGTTAAGATCAAGTGTAATATCTTGTGTAGTATCTGAGAACTTAATTACCACATAAAACATCCATGTTATACA
>CANXYI010293024.1:0-11249 GCA_948208565.1 Hura crepitans | reverse complement strand
ATACTATCACAGAGCAATCACAGGCCTCAGGCCATAGGTAAACGCATACATATATAGAGCCTTAGGCTCACATTGTTAATAAGCATCATTTCCATACATACATTCACAAAGAAACATATAGGGTTATTTATTTACATCAACAATTTAAGCTTACTCACATATATTACATATACAGAGCTTTAAAACATGGTTTCTACCCAACTTCATCTAGGTACATGGATATCAAAACATTTACTTCTTATTCCTTCTCAGTTATCCTCTGAACTCTCCTCAGCATACTTCATAAGCTAGGATTCCACTACGAAGTACCCACGCACCAAAATAGGTAAACTGAGTATATGAGATACTCAGTGGTGAACTTAAAGCATTTAACTTATGGCATTATGTCTTTTCATACCCATATAGTTTAATAACTAAATTAATCTTATTATTTGATTCAATGTATATACCATGGTGCCAAATTACTAAAATACCCCTAAGGCATTTATATGTCATGAAATAGCCTTTTTTTAGTCAAATGAATTAGTTAGAGTAATTATTAATATTCCTTGCATGTATATTTTCCATGAATCAATTTAGGTAACCACATATGTGTAAAATGACCAAAATACCCTTTAGTCTGTATTTTATCAAATACTTAGGAAATATTATTCAATTATGCTTAATTTTTCTCTTCCATAATTATTCTACTTATTCACTTAATTTAATTCACTGGCCCAACTAGGAAGACGACACTTAAAAACACTGGATCTAGAGAGAAAATAAACTAGTGCAGTGGTCCCCATTCTAGACCTATGTTGCTGCACTAGCATATGTAACATAATGGAGATTAGCTGTAGCCTCTCTAGACACAAGTAGATAGTAGCTATGTGACATAATGGAGATTAGCCCGTAGGCTTCCCCAACCACAAGTAAATATCATCAACAATTGGGTGACATAATGGAGATCAGTCTGTAGACCTCTCTAACCACTAATAAAGTTACTACCTAAACATCAGACAACTAGCAGCTATAAAACCCTAAGTTGATCGGTCAACCCATCCAATGGGTGTCTAACTAATGAGCCAAGTAGCACATTTTAAGTTCATTTATTAACAAAAAATGTTCTTATAATATTTATTTTCCAAAAATAGATAGTTAAAATTTTTATCCCACACTTTATTTTTTAGCCAGTCTGGTATAGCCACATTTTTGCTCTACCAGGTAAAAATTCCAAAATAATATTTAATTCGACTATTACCAAAATTCAAGGTTTAATATGTTATGATTTATCATGGCATTAATACTTAAAAAGTTAACACTTTTTGTCCAGGGAAATTTTTGGTTCAAGTACTGGTCAACTGGACAGTTACAGGTCATTTTGACCACTTTACAACATGCAATTTTGGGACTATTTTAAGTCCAAATTTAATATAGTTTTCAATGTCTTATTAGCCATATATATAGGCCTGAAGACAAACAATTTCTAGGACAATTCTAGGGCCAAACCATAGGCACAAGAGCCATTCAAGCATATGTTCAAACAAGCAAATAATGCAATTACATAGCATCTTTCAAGCCACTTTTTAAGTCTATATTCAAGGCCTTTGCCACAAGTTTTGGTTCACTATTATTCATTCATTTATAGGTACATTATCAAGATTTATACAAGTCTAATTATGCCATGTTCATTATCCAATTTAAGGTTATTTTAAGTTTATTCATCAAGCCATTAAAGTACTTGTCCATTTCCACTTAATCAAGTAAGTTTATATGCCTTATTGCCTTCACTTGCTCTCGGGTACAAAAGAAAATATGCCTAATTACACTTCCTTTTTCCTATTCTATCAATATTCCTTCACCAATGTGTGCCATTAATACTAACACATACACACTTACTTAATTTCAAGCTAATTCCTATAATTTACACAAGTATAAGGCCTAATAAACTTATCAATTCAAGGAACTATGCATAGAAAAAGTACATTTGATCATTAAAGGCCATAAACCACATCAAATCAATAATTCAAACAACCAATTTATGTTTTCAATATGGAATTTCCCTCGGATACTTACTTGAATCATACCATATATTAAATTTTCAAGCCTACAACAAATACACTCACACTTAAAAGTATTAATAAGCTATTTTACCACTCTTTATACATTGTTTAAGCAATATAGGTCCCATAAAAAGTCATGGCCAGTAAGGATTTTAGGCCTAAAGTTCAACATTTCAAGCTATCCACATTGTTCACATTTCAAATGCATATTTCCACGTTTTGATATGTTCACTAAAGATTTTCCTAAGCTAATCTCTATAATTAGCCATCCTTAAATTCATTTCCAATATTATTATACCATAAATGGTATGAAATAAATCCTCTAAGTCCACTTACTTGTGATGGAGTCCCTTGAATCCATAAGAACAGCACACTAGCCAACACTAACGGTAGCTTTCCTCCTCCTCTGTGGACCTTTAGGTGCCATCCAAATGCCACAAACACCTTACACACACCATCACACAGATGTTAGGCATAATCCAACATCAAAAAGCAATTAGAAAACCTAAGAAATGGAGGAAAAATAACCATAGACTCACCTTTAGGTTAGCATTCTAGATTATCTAAACTAGTTAGATTGTATGATTTTTATCTCCCAAACAAAAAATACTTTCTACTTGATTCTTATTCCTTGTAGTGCCTAACACATAGGAAGAAATTTAGCAACTGAAATCACTCAATTTGGTGGTCAGATGAAAAAGTTAAGGCCTTTCTCCTCCTTCTACTGTGTTAGCAGTAGCAAGAAAAGGAGAAAGAAGGCTTTTGTTCATTCCAAGTGGAAATCCACTTGTCAAGGGAGGTTTGCCACTTGGTAAGCCTCTTTGTCCACTTGGCATAAAGTGGGGCCCACCTTGACATGTCAAAAGTGGTCTCGATAATCTCAAACCATCCTAATTTTTTTGGCAAACTTTGAAAATTCACAGTAATTCACTTAGACCTCAAAAAATTACACTATTTATTTTAAAATTCATATTTTAATCCCCTCTACTTGCTCATAAATTTTGGTGGCCAAATTCCTTCGATAGGGTAGTTTCCAAGGTGCCTCAATTTGTGGGCTAATCTCAAAAATTACCAGAATTTGCAAATGACCTTCGATTCTAAAAATTCTATCACCATTGGACTCAATGTAATTTTTGAGCTTTAGGGTCCACTATTTTTGTGTCCGTCCGAGCACATCTTGGGTTAATTTCAGCCTGAAAAATTTTTATTACACCAAGGGGTAGCTTTCAGTCCGAAATGAATTATTAGTTCTACTAATTTTTAAATTTTGCTCTTTTCATCAAATTAAGGCCCCTTAAAGTTTCATGACTAGTGTCATTACCTCGATCCACATGCAAGTGACCTGGCACCTCGATGCACTTCTCGAACCTTATGGCACTATTCATAGAGCCTCAAAACACGAGCGTTACAGTATATTATTGAGGCATAAATAAGATTTAATAAAATTCAATAGGTCTTGGTGTAAATCTAGATGGTCACTCCAACACAACCACCTCGACCCTCTACAAGTGTTCTTAAAAAAGGAAGGAACAAAATAATAGTTCTTTAATTCCTAAACTAACCTTGATGCTAAATTGAAATGATATGTCCCCATAGGCAATACAACAACTTTTGCTCCATTTGCCACACATAGGCCTACATTACCTTTCTTTGGCTTTCTATTGCTCTTTAGTCCTTACATATCATAACATATATGAGACCTATAATTAGTATTTAATACCCAAGCATGGTTTGTTTAAAAGCAATATTTATTTCAATGGTATAAATACCTGAAGTTAAAGCATCTGATGGCTTCTTCTTCTTTAGAGACTTTAAGTAAGCCTTATGATTCCTTTTCCAATGATCAGTTTTAACATAATGGGAGCAGGTGGCTTTTAGGTCTATTTTATCCTTAGCAAGGCTACTTGCCCTTTTTCTTTATCCCACCTTAGGCTTTAACACTTTTCTCCTTCTTCTTGCCTTTATTTTCCTTCTAGGAGGTAGAAGATTCAACAATGATAATCACCTTATTCTTCTTTATAGAAGTTTCAATAGTTTTAAAAAGTTTGACAAGCTTTAGTGAAGTGGTAGACAATTTATTCATATGATAATTAAAGACAAACTGTCTATAACTATTAGGCAAAGAATTTAGAATTAAATCAACACTTAACTCATGATCCATTAAGAAATCGAGAGGCTTAGGCCTCTTAATATAGCCCAACATCTTTAAGTAATGTTGAACGGTTGAAGTAATATCACCATCCTATAATGGAATAAAACCTTAGAGACTTCATATTGTTTTGTGTAAGCCTGTTCATCAAATATTTCCTCAGATGGAAGATGATGGTATGAGCATCCATATGCTTATGTTGCTTTTAATGATTTGAGGACATAGAGGCCAATATGAAGCACATGGCCAAATCACTATCCTCAGTGTGTTTTAGAAACTTCTACTAAAGTTCAGCAAGAGCATCATTAACTAGAACAAATGGGATTGTTGTATCTAACACATAGGCAATCTTTTCATAATTAAGAATGGTTCTCAAATTTCTTACCAGTTTAAAAAGTTAGATCCAATAAGATTCACATTTGATTATGACATGATTGCAATAACCTAGATGTAAAGAATGAAATTATGTTAAAATATGCTTATTCTTGTGAAATACATTAATTAAGTCTTTAATTAATTACATTTAGCTCCTATTATTTTATTACGAATCAATAGCCTTTACTAATTGATTTGAGAAAACTCATTGTAAGTTTCCTTAATGGGTCAATATCTATATACTGTTTGAATTTAACATTAAGTATGCTCAACAAGCCATTTTCCAATTTCATGGTAGGTTACTCCCAAACTAATTACATCATATGCAACTAGTGAATTATTAGGTTATCAACTTTTGATGTATGTATATCATATATGCACTTCCCCAATCTCGTTTCTTGTACTATTAAACTTGAGTATGTTAAAAAAATTAATGTATCAATTAAGACAAACCCAACCATAATCATTTGAACATAATCGGTGTAAAATAGGCTTGAGTATGCTAAAAAATCTAGTACTAAAAAGAACTAGTTTAACACATTATAATGGAAGGCTTATACATTTCAATATTACTAAGGATTTCTTATTTTAGGTCTCATTATAAATGGTTGACATGCTTCGGCACACATGGCATATTCACAATATAAAATATATGGCAACCACAAATTACATGATCTAGCAATGGGTATTTCTACATTAGTTTTTCTGAGTTATTAAGAAAAACCTATATGGGTCAAATCCTACGTAGATACATGAATTACAACCAATTAAAAAATGAAAAACTCAAATTGCAACACTTGTAAAATTCTTCATTCTAAGGGTTTTTATTTTGGCACCATTTTCTTACTCCATTGCAGCTTGTATTCTTTCCTAATATAATCCTATGTCATCTAATTACATAAATTCTTTGTCAAGAAACCTTAAGTTACATTTGAGGGGAGTATAATGAGAAAAGAAATAAGACATAATGTAGGAGTTAGGTAGAGACATGTAAGGCTTAATTTAACTGAAATAAGTTCATGCATATGAATAGTCACATTGATCATAAATGATTTACTAGATTATTTTGCCAAAACATACACTCCTACATGCAATTCTAGTGTAAAATATATGCATAAAATTTGGTACACATACAAAATTACAACTCTTGAATTTCATGCATTTTGTGTAATTTTAACTATAATCAATCTTATGGAATTTTAATCCTTATTAATCTCATTAATATTCTTAAAATCCATATTTGATTGGTTTTTATCCATAGAAACTTTCATACAAAAATTCAAAAATTCAACCTATTGAATTTGTCAAAACAAATTTTGCATATTTTTTGTATTTTAATTATTAATCTGATTCATAATTAATTATGAAAATACAATCATTTAACCACATTAAAAAATATAATTTCATTAATTCCAACATTAAAATCATCAATCCAATTAATATTTTAACATTTAAAAATTAAAAGTGAAATTCTATGCTAAGCCGAATTCTACTAAGCACTACTTTAGAATTAATTTGTGATTTGTTTTAATAAATCACTTCAAATGTTTCTAAACTAAATCTAATAGCCATTTGAATACAAACTAACTCATTTTATCAACCAAAATCAGCTCATTGGTCATATAAACTTATAGCTAGTTTAGTAGATAAACAATTTTTGATTGTGAATCTATTCGGTTAAGAACATGATAATTAAATAAAAATATGCATCTAATACAAATAAAATAAAATCCAGTCACTCTCAAATTTTAAATACACTTCATAAACATATCATATTTAATAAAAATTAGATCTTATATTAAAAAAAGTCAAAATAATTTAAAGAATTAAAATAAAAACTAATTAGGTTTTCATTACTAAGAAAACCTATTATGGTGTTTTGGTTCTTTTGATTTCATTTTACTTCTAAATAATTTTCTTGCAATCCAGAATTAAAATCAATATTTTAAATCATTGAATTGATGATTACTTGAAACAAAAAACTAATTAAAACCAACAATAAATATTCTGATCATTAAAAATTAATTTTACCATACATTATGATAAAATCAAATTTGTGGTTGTTTTCCCAAGACATATACAACAAAATTTTAAAATTTTCATGAAAACCAAGCATTGATTTTAGGACCCCAAAAAATAAAGTCATTATTTACAATTAACTAGCAATGATTAGATGTTTACCATAAATAACTTTTTACAAATTTCTTCTTTTCCTCTTCACACTGGGTTATTGCAAACTACATTGTTCCTCAAGATTGAGAGTGCCTCTAAGGTATCCAAATGATGAGATTGAGGAGTAGATGTGTAGATTGCTAAGGGCTAGTAAGCAAAATAAATAGATGAAGAAGAAGAAGAAAAAGGAAAACATGAGTGATATTTGCATGAAATAGAGAGAAAATATGCGTGTTTTGTGGCTGCTATAAATTAGGTCTATTTATAACTTAATAAAACCTATTTATTTTAGGTTTTAACCTTTAAAAGCTAACCAAAAAATCTCATAAAAGAGCCACAATTTTGGGCCCTTTTTGGTCCTACACATATAGTCCCAAATTTGGGCTTATAAGTATATACACATAGACCTTTATGGATTTTTAATATATGGCTCAAAAAGGCCACAATTCTAGACATTAAGTGGTCTATTTTAATATTCTTTTAACCCTTAAAAGGCTTAATAAAATCAAATGTCAAATGCATAAACAACTAAACTCAGTAAGGTCTAGTTTTAGAAACCTTAGTTTTGGTTTCCAAATCTGTCATTGAGCTCAAAGCTCAATCATTACCTTCATTTCTTATATTCATCCTTAGTTGATATCTCATATCAACATGCCATTCAAAAACTTTGAATTTCCTCTCTCTCACTCAAGTGTGTGACTATATGGATTTTCGAAACATGTTGGTAGTATATAGTGCACAAGAGACCCAGTCTTATTAGAATTCCTGTGGTCCAATCTTATTATTCCAATAATTGATTCCTAATCAATTATCCACTTATGTATAAGTTCAAAGAAGTGTCTAGCCACACATTAAGACTACCCAAGTGTAAAAATTGTCAAGTGGTTTGACATAACCCTTCCATATCTAGTTGTCATGTAGTTCATATTTTCACTAGACTTTATCTCATTTAGGTTTGAGTATAGACATATGTCAACTCAATACTTGATTAGTTATGTTAAATCAAGCCCTAAATATGTTAATTCTAATATTTATTCCTTTATTCAAAAAATTCCCTTATGAATCTCATGTACTCTTGTATTTTACTTTGCCAAAGATTCCTAGAATAGAGGCATATTAGAATAATAAGATAAACATCCCAATATGATATGAGGTGGTGAATCCTTTATTGATCACTTAACTACCTTTAAGTATTTCAAAATATACCTAATCACCTAGCTGTATATACATCATGGCAATGCAAGAGCATAAGAGTCAAAGTATAGTTCTCTATACTTTAGATAACATTGTTGATCTCATGTCAAACAATACTTGCACAACTGATATGATGAGATTGTTTCATTGATATGGATTATTTATCTACATGAAAATTCTCATGTTAGGTCTCCAATAAACTTGTTTTTTAAACAAGCATTCACATGTTATCTTTAAGTATCATCATACTAATAGCATGTGAGAATTACTATTTCACTAAGTTAAAGGGAATAACATGTGCTAGTCTATCTGTATTAATAAAATCCCATCTTGTTAATATTATGACTAGGGATGGTTTTGGTACTTCACATTTGCATGCAATAAGAATCTCACATTATGAACACTTCATAATTTTCTCTGCACTATGAATGTACTAGGGACTTTATTACATAGTTTAAGATCATATAAAACAAATGAATTAATATAATCACTATAGTAATAAAGAATGCCTTTTATTATAAACCAAAGTTTATTATGCACACAAAATATCTGTATTATGTGCAAGCTCTAGGGTATACTTTTAACATTTTGATCATGCAAAATCATTATGATTACATTGGAATTGAATTAAATTAGATTTTAATCTAATTAAATCATAATCAAACACTTTCAATATGATTTAAATTTAAACAAAATCATGAAAATTGATCGAAGAAAAATTAAACATGTATAGCCCTTAAAAATTAAATTATATAGAGCTATATAATTAAGCATATTTGATGAATCTAGCTCAATACCATTATTGGTTTTAAAATATAGTTTAATAATTAAACATAGTAAAAATTTAATATTTTAAAACCTTTGCTATAGATAAGCTACATTAGATAAAATTAATTAGAAGCAATAAGCATTAGAAAATTACCTTTGATTCTTCCTTTTATATGTAGGTTACTTTATGCCGGTTTATCCTAAATTGCAACACTCCAATTGGAATGCATCTAATATAGTCCACATGAAAAAAAAGGGATTATAAACACCTCTAAAATGATTGAACTAGTTGCAATAATATTCAAAGACTAGTAAAATAAAATTGTTGAAGTAGGAGAAGAAGAAAAAGATGAGTAAAAACTCTTTCTGCTTTATATGTGTATGAGGGTTTTCAATATGGAAGCTGAAATCTTAATAGGCCTTTTATAGGTTCCTTTTATGTCTTTTAGAAACCCTAAGGTTAGGTATGATCACCTTGACTAAATTGGTCTAATTAGATTGGCCCAACCAGTTAATTGAACCAAATTCATTTAATCAATCCTTATTGACTTTTAACGCATTGGGCCTAGTCCATCAGAGCCTAAATTGCATTGATTTCTTTTTTTTTTCTTCTTCATCTTCTCTAACCTTAAATATCATCTCATTCAATTTAAATACATGTCATTTTATAGTAATACCTTTTTCCCCTGTGTGTGTGACCTATTAGGTTTTTGAGTTAGCTCAGTAAAATGAATTAGAAACCTAGTTACATTAGGATTCTATGATTTGATCCATTTCAAATCATTATTAATTCTCAATTAATAATTCATTTTGTGCAAGTCATGAAAGGCATCTAGTCATGCATAATAACTATCCAAGTTGTAATGCTCGAGAATCCTAGGTTTATGAATAACATTTCTCGGGACATGAATAATGTTTCCCAAAACTCAAGTTACACTAATATGATTGAATGGACATATTAATCATAAAATAAATTAGGCAAAATTTGAAATGAAAATGAAGTCATTAAGGTGGTTAAAAATACAATTTAAGTTTTTACGATAGTGTCGTATGAATATTAACCTAGTTTAAGTTGAATCATAAAATATTTTATTTTTGCTCAAAATAATTTAGGCATGATCTGATACTCAAATATTTTAAATAGTCTATTGGTAATGGAATTGAAAATTTTGAAAGTTAAGAAGCAATTTATAAAAATTGAATGAGAATTAATATATTAATTTAATTTGGTTCCTCTCAATTTTCAAGTATGATTTTCTTGACTTACGGGTCATAAATTAATGAATTTATGGGACTTTAAAGAGGATTAAATGAAACTTCGTAGTAAGTAAAATAATTTTTTTAAGAACATAAAAAATAATTTTTTTAAGAATATAAGAAATTGATGAAAATTATGGTGGCCATTAAATGAATATGTAGCATGGTGAAGACCTTTGATCAAATGCACTATAAAAAGGGTTAAATTCAATTAAAATGGTCAAATGAGGGAACACATTCACCTTCTCCCTCTATCCATCATAGTTGATGCCAAAGCCAACCTCACTTGTTCTCTTCAAGCCATTAAAATAAACCACTTAAGCCTAATTTCTACCTCAAATCAACTCTATAAGAGGTCTAAATTAAGAATTTAGGGAGAGAAAGCAAGAATAAGGTCTAATTTGGGGTTAATTTAGGGGTTAGAGTGTTGGTTTTTCTCAACCATATGTAGCAAAAAAAATTAAAATTTTGAGAAAAAATAGCAATGATGATGGACTTGGATAATTTAAAATTCATCCTAAACATTATGTTTAGCAGTGTTTCGTGATTTACCGTAAAGGATGATAGTAGATTCCTTCCATGAGCTCTCTTCATTAGGTTGTTGCAAACCATAGTGATCCTCTTTAAGGAACACCTCTAAGTTAATCCACACAAGAAGTTTTTAGAAGAGATCAAATTGTAATTCCAAATACTATTAGGAATTACAAGTGGATGAAGGAAGAATAAGAAAATGTGTGTGTTTAATTATTCTATGTAGAAATTCTGTAGCAGAATGTATCCTTATGGTGGCTACTATAATAAGGTTTATTTATATCATCAATAAACCCTATTTAGGTAAGATTTTAACACTTAAAATCTAGCCTAAGTTGGACCAGAATAGACCCATCAATTAGTCCCCTTTTTGTTCTATGCACATAACCTTTTAATGGGCTTATGTGCAATCTACTTTGGCCCCACTTTCATTAATTCTATGTGGCAATCCTTGGCCCTATTTTGGATTAATAATTACTTTGATTTATGGCCTTTTAAACCTTTTAAAAGCCTATAAAAATTAGATGCAAGAATAATTAAAAGTTTAGACTCAATAAGACCCAAGTCTAAAAACCATGATTTTCCAAAAACCTTGATTTTTTGGACTTTTCATTAGCAAGTAAGCCTAAGCCCATTTGCCCATTTCTTCTTCTTAATGCATCTTCCAACAATATCTTATATCATTAGAAAATTCAATCTCATTCAATCTTCACCAAACTCTTTTTATGTGTGTGACCCTATGGGTTTCCAAAATAGCTAGG
>CANXYI010292982.1:0-22729 GCA_948208565.1 Hura crepitans | reverse complement strand
AGTAAACCATTGAGATCAGCAAGGCAGGACCATCCGAGCACCAGGTTAGAGGTTAGAGCTCTAGGACAATAGTATGCTATCCATGCCTGAGAAGAAGTTGAGGCTCTAGATGTCATCACTGGTACATTCCTTTTATTTAATGTTCTAGTATTAGCCTTGATAGATCCTGGACTGACACATTCCTACATTTACACCACATAAGCATACGATAAAGGACTTGAGTTAGAACCTATAGATCTAGACATTCAAGTGAGTAACTCGATAGGTTAAAGTGTGATAATAAAAACAATTTATAGACACTATCCTCTAATGATCCATGATCAAACCTTCCTAGCAGATCTAATAGAGCTTTTCTTTCATGAGTTTGATGTCCTACTTGGTATAAACTAGTTTTCAGAGCATAGAGTAGTGATTGACTGTGAAAAGAAAAGGTTGAGTCTGTAGACCCCAGATGGGCAAAAGGTGACTATTATGGGTAAAAGAGACTCCCTGTCTAACATCATTTTAGCTATTAGAGCTAGAAGACTCATTCAGAAGGGATGTGAAGCATTCTTAGCTTTTGTGATAGATACGAGTGTTAAGACCACTAGCTTAGATCAAATACCAGTTGTGTCTAATTTTCCTTATGTGTTTCTAGATAAGTTACCAGGATTGTCTCCACATTGGGAGTTAGACATTGAGATTGAGATATATCCTGGCATGAATTTAGTGTTTATTACCCTATATAGGATAACACCAACACAGTTAAAAGAGTTAAAGGTGCTATTATAGGAGTTGTTAGATAAAGGCTTTATCAAGCCTAGTGTTTCACCCTGGGGAGCACCTGTGTTATTTGTGATAAAGAAAGATGGGTTGCTTCAGTTGTGTATCGATTATAGGTAATTAAATAAGGTGATAGTTAAAAACAAAAATCTATTGCCCAGGATCAATGATCTTTTTGACTAGTTATGAGGTCTATTGTCTTTTCTAAGACAAATCTGAGGTTAGGATATCATTAGTTATGGATCAAGGAGAGTGATATCCCTAAGACTACCTTCAAACCTCGATATGGGCATTATGAGTTCCTAGTGATGCCATTTGGGCTCACTAATGCCCCGACAGCCTTTTATGGATTTGATGAACCAGATTTTCAAGCTGTATTTGGATTAGTTTGTGGTTGTGCTCGTCAATGACATCATAGTGTACTCCAAAACTTGAGAGGAACATGAACAACACCTTTGAATTGTGTTGCAGACTTTGAGAGAGAAGCAGTTGCATGCTAAGTTTAGTAAATGTGAGTTTTGGTTAGGTGAAGTGGCATTCTTAGTCATATTACCTCAGCTGTAGGTATTAAAGTGGACTCAAACAAAGTTAAAGTTGTGTTAGAGTGGAATCCTCCTAGGAATGTAACTGAGATACGGAGTTTCCTAGGATTGGCAGGCTACTATCGAAGGTTCATGAAAGGCTTCTCAATGATTACTACTCCACTGACCCGATTGATAAGAAAGGATATGAAGTTCGAGTGGGATGATAAGTGTCAAGGTAGCTTTGATAGATTAAAGCAATTATTGATAGAGGCTCATATCCTTACTTAGCTAGAATAAGGGAAGGAATTTATGATATACAGTGATGCCTCACATAACGAATTGGGTTGTGTATTGATATAAAAAGGCAAGGTAGTTACATATACCTCTAGGCAATTGAAGCCTCATAAGAAGAACTATCCCACACATAATTTAGAGTTAGATACAATTGTTTTGCATTAAAGGTGTGGAGACACTACTTGTATAGAGAGAAGTGTTATATTTACACTGATTGTAAAAGCTTGAAGTATTTGCCCACATAGAGGGAGCTGAACTTGAGACAATGGCAATGGATGGAGTTAATCAAGGACTATGATTGCTTGTTGACTATCATCCAAGGAAGGCGAATATAGTTATAGATGCCTTAAGCAGGAAGCCTATTGCTACCTTAAAGCTGTTGTATGCTAAAATGGAATACACAGTAGAAGGTGTAATTTCGGCTAAACTACAGGTTAAAGTTGACTTTAGGCAACAGGTAAAAGAAGCTCAATTGAGAGATGCATAAATAGTGCAAACTGTGAGTAAAGTTAAAGAGGGAAAGGTAATAGGATTTGAGCTAAGTGATGATGGAAGCTTATATTATTAGAATAGGGTATGTGTACCAGACGTGGATGGATTAAGAGTGCAGATCTTAAAGGAAGCTCATGAAGCTCCATATTCCATGCACCCGGGAAGCACGAAGATGTATCTTAGGTTGAGACCCCACTATTGGTGGCCAAGGATGAAGCGAGAAGTAGCAGAATATATAGGTCAATGTTTGACATGTTAGCAAGTGAAGGTAAAACACCAAGTTCCTTTTAGATTATTACATCCAATAGTTATTCCAAAATGGAAATGAGAGAAGATCACTATGGATTTTGTGATGGGATTGCCATTGACTAGAAACAAGTATGGTACGATATGGGTAATTATAGACAAGCTAATAAAGATAGCACACTTTATCCCAGTGCAAATGGATTATTTTTTAGAGAAGCTAGCTAAACTATATATTAATGAGATCGTGTGGCTACACAGAGTACCAATAGCCATAATCTTAGATTGGGACCTTAGATTTACTTTCAAGTTTTGGAAGAAGTTACAGGAGGCATTAGGTACTTGATTGATGTACAGCACGACATTGTATCCTCAAATGGATGGACAATCAAAATGGGTGATACAAGTGTTGGAAGATATGTTGTGTAGCTATGCAATAGAATTTAAAGGTAACTAGGATCAATAATTGCCATTTTGCTAAGTTTGTGTATAACAATAGCCACCAGGCTAGCTTAGGGATGGCACCTTATAAGGCTTTGTATGGTAGAAGGTGTAGGACTTCTCTTTGTTAGAGTGAAGTGGGAGAAAGGAAGATTGTCGAATCTTATTTGATCAAAATTGCTAAGGAGAAAGTTATAAAAGAGAGATTGAAAGCTGCCTTAGATTGAGAGAAGTCATATGCTGATTTGAAAAGGTGAGACATCGAGTATGAGGTTGGTGATCGAGTGTTCTTGAAAGTGTCGCCATGAAAGAAGATGCTCAGATTCGGCAAAAAAGGTAAACTCAGTCCCAGATTTATTGGGCCTTATGAGATCATGGAAAGAATGGGACCTTTAGCATATAGGTTAGCATTGCCACCTGAGCTGCAGTAGATACATGACATCTTTCATGTATCGATGTTAAGGTGATACCGATCAAATCCATCGCACATGATAGCTATGAAGGAGATACAAGTCTAGCCAGATTTAACATATGAAGAGGAGCTATTGTAGATTTTGGCCAAGGAAGTGAAGCAATTAAAGAACAAGTCTATCCCCTTAGTAAAGTGGTTACGAAGGCACCACAATGCAATAGAGGCCACGTGGGAAAGTGAGGAACAGATGCAGAGGCAATATCCTCACCTCTTCATCACAGGTAATTTTAAGGATGAAATTTCTTAAGAGGGGAAGGATTGTAATGCCCGTAAGCTAGAGTTCTATGAACAGTACCTTCGGGGCCCGAGTGATGTTCCCTACAGTGCAGGGAATCACCACGAGGCCAAAAAGGGGCATATTGGTCATAAAACTTTGACGGGCCTGAAAATGAGGTAAAATGAATGAATTTAAAAATTTAGCAAAACCAATAAATCAATTCAAGTTAAGAACTAGTGTATGAGGAGATAAAATGAGTTTGTGCCGAGACAGCCTCGGCATGTGCCTGAACGACTTGAAAATATGATACCCTAAACCTCAAAAATTCAAATGAGTATGATGGAGAAGGAATTTTAATTTTTTTGAGGTTGTTTGATATTTTTTTTGAATATTTTATTCTAATGGGTGAATAGTGTCAAAAAGTCAACTATGGAATTTTAACTTGAAATTTTACATGGGCCTTAATGACCTTAAAATCTGACGTCATCTCTCTCTCTCTTTTATTCTTTTTCCTTCATTTTCTCTCTCTTTTTTCCACTAAATCTCACATAAATTATATGAATCTTAACCTCCACAGTCTCTAGAAGCCAAATATTCTGATAGAAATTGAAAATAAAGCCTAGAAAGAGAGATCTCACACTTAAGTGAATAATGCCAATTTCTTAAATAAGTGTTTTTAATCCACTTTTTATTTTTGTTTTAGGTAGATTAGGGTATCCTAAGAATAGCCATGGTCTTAGATTTCTATTTGAAGCTATGTAGGATTTTTAAGAATTTTTCTAAGGTAGAAATGTGTGTGTTTAGGTACCAAAGAGACCATTGAAGGACAGCAATCATTCAAGCCTTCAAGTGGTGGTGAAAAGGATGTTTTCACACTTAAAGTATGTGGAATAGACTTAAATTTAGTATGTCATATGAATTTTCATGTAAATATGCATGTTTGGTTTATAGAATTGTGTGTTTATGGTGTTAGGCATGATATTATGGTAAAAGGATGATTTAATGATGTTAAAGAACTCAAAATAATAAGTTTTGCATGATAACTTTGGAGGGAATTGAGGTGTGTGTGCATATGTTCATCATGGCCGAATGATGTGTGTGTGTGTGTGGTATGGCATGTGTAATGATGTATTTGGCTTGTAAGTAAGGCATTTAGAAAGTAATTGTGGTGTATTAGACATGCTTGGAGAAAATGGTAATAACATTGGCATGTATGGTATGAAAAATAGGCAAATAATGGTGTAGTTGAACATGGTATGTGCACTTAGTTCATAGGTAACGAAATGGTGGTTGTGTGTATGCCATTAATGGTATGGCTATGAGATATGGTGTATGTGACATCATGTGAAAGAATGTTGGGAAGATCATGGAAATTAGATAGGTATCTTGGACAGTAGGAAAGACATAAAATATAGAATTGACTAAATGCATAGTAACATTCTCGTAAACATACCAAATGAATAGTGATTTTACGATATTAAGCAAAATATGACATTTTGTGTGCAACATGAGAAAGCATGTAATGTAGTAGAATTAATGAAATTGAGGATAACAGTCTTAAAATGGGTAATGAATGGTAATTTGGACCATCAGTTAGACACCCTCTGGATGGGTTGACCAGTCAATTAGGTAGTTAATAGCTTTTAGGCAGTTCGGTCCTCCTAGGCCCAATGTTGTCTTTTGGATGTGGCGAGTGTAGCCATCAAGGTTTTGAGATGAACTTGCACACTCGGATATTGGGAGGTCTACCTGGGCTGATCCCTACTACCAATTTGATGTATGTGGATATTGAAAGGTCCCATGGGGATTATCCCTACTATCCACCTGTGATGTTGGAAGATATGATTTGGGGTATTGGGAGGTCCAACGGGGCTGATCCCTACTATCTTATTTGTAGATATTGGGAGGTTTATGGACTGATCCTTGCTATTTTCCAGTCCAGTATCAGGAGGTCTATGGACTGATCCCTACTATCTGGTGAGGTAGGTGCAACTATTGAGGTCCAAAATGTAGGCCATTGCATAGTTCCTATTATCCGGTGTCTTAAAGTGTTGTTTGTCTGTTATGGGCCTAAAATGTAATGAACTTAATTATGGACTATAAACATATAAATTGTGACTTAATAAAAGAATTGGACAATTGAATAGGGTAAGTGGCATTTAGGCTGATATGTTGTATGATGCATATGTGTGCTTGCATTGTGACATACTTTATTTTGTCTATTCCACCACTGAGTTTATACTCAGTGTATCAGTGTTTTGATGCGTAGGCTGTAGATTGTTAGCTGATCAACTTTAATGAGAATTAGTGTAGTTGCCTCAGAGTCATTTGGGTATTTTTGCTACCTTTTTGTTTAAGACTGATAAGCACTCATGTATAGTAGGTATAATATGGGGGATGTATGTAAAGTATAAAACTAAGTTAATAACACTAAACAATTGTATAAACCTGGTCTTGGATAGATATATATATAAAATTGCATGTTTATATCTGTGTGTCTATGGGTCTGAGACCCTGTGTACTATTATGTGATTCTAATGTTTTTTAAGGGGACTAAAAGGGTCCAAGAGTGAAGTTTTGGTTAGAGATTGTTTTAGAACTATTTTTTTCTAGTAGGAATATTTTAGGTTTTTCACTCGGGTAGCCATTATGCTACTCGATTTTTGGTGAATGTTTAAAAATCATAAATTGGTGTTTTAACAGTTTAAAATAAGCAATAATCAAAGAATAATCAGATAGAAATAGAAAAAGGATAAGCTAGGTTAAAGTTGTATAAGTGTTAAACGAAAGGTCCCCAGGGAAAATCCAAAGATGGGAGACCTCATGGAAATTAGCACTTTTTGCCTATTTCCTTTGGGAATGGGTAGGGGTGTTACAAAAAAGCCTAAGTTATAGGTAGGAAAATATGAGCATTGATCTAAATAATAGAAGTGTATGGAATAATATGATCAAAGAAACAAGTCCAAACAACGAAAGAAGATTATCTAATTTAATGAGTATATAAAAAGAAGTGGATAATTTAATGATAGAATGTGAAGAATCATAATGATCTTTATGTCTAAACTATGAGAATGTACAAGAACATTTGAATAAAAAGGAGATGTTGAGATCTTTCTAAAAAGTATGATGAATATGATTATGAATGATTAAGTCTTGATAAGGTATAACTAATTGAGATGATGAGAAAGTTAATATGTGAAACCTAGATGAGAGGGCACATATTAACTCATAAAGAATGAGAATTGAGATCATTAATGACATGGAACTTAGAACAATGAAAATGAAAACATGATAACTTATTTTTAACGAAACTTAAATTGAGTAAGGAAAGATTAAATGAATAAAACTAGAAACAATAAGGATTAATTATGAATAATTGAAAAGATATGAGAGATGATGGCCCATATTAGTTAGACACCTACTGGATAGGTTGATTGGTCAACTAGGGAGTAACAATTGCTAAGACTCTCTAATGTCATGAGATGATATTGATTTTCATGATATTGTGTTAGTGTAGCTACCTTAAGGTCCACTGTAAAATTTATGAGATTTGTTGGCAGGTGCAGCTTCCCTATAGTCCATAAAGGGCCACTACATAACTAAAGATTTGTAGACGAGTACATCCATTGAGTTTCAAAATGCGGACCCCTGCACAACTTATAAGATGGGTGTAGCCATCGAGGTTCTGAGATAGAACCCTCTACACATATTGAGATTTGATGATGGGTGCACCCAATAAGGTCTAAAATATGGCCCTCGGCACAAGCTTAAATCCCAATATCTAATCTTAAAAGAGTTATCTCCCAAATATGGGCCTAAATTACTATTATTGATATTATAAAAAAAATAAACCATATAATGATAAAACATAATCATATTAAAATGGACTGATAATGATTGGTCTTAAGTGATGAGGGTCATAATAAATAAAATGATAAAATAATAAATGTTATGAATAGATATTAATGAATTAAGGGTAACATAATACAAGCATTAGAGTAAACTCCAAGGATCACGAATAATGATATAGATATTAGTCAAATGTTAATCAAAATAAAAGATTAAAATAAATTTCACTTAATTTAATATTATGACTATTTTAAATATATAAAACACACCATGTCCTAAATTAAAGGAATAGAAAGAGTACCTCAACCTTAAAATGATTAATGATAAAATCTTGTATAATAAACGTTTAACTTGTGCGTGTGCTACATATGTGTGTTGCAATACGCATTTCATTAAATTTACCACTGAGTGTATACTAAGCATGTAGATTTTTTCAATGCACAAGTATTAGGCATTAGTTAGCAATAGTATTTCAACCAGTAGCATAGTAAAAGATTACCAGAGAAGATGTATCTTTGGCACTTATATATATAAGGGCAGAGTAATAGCACTCATGTATGAAAGTGGCATAGTTGTAAGTGTGAAACTATGTGTACTATGACATTGTGTATTATTATAACTAATATATATGATGAATAAGATTGTGAGATGTATGATTTTTGTATGATTATCTGCATATAATAAGACACTATGCAAGGTGATGTTATGTGTTTGGTTTGATTGAAATGTTATTATCTTGATAATGATGATAGGGAGGATAATTGAGAGTAGTTGAAGGATCAGATGGATCTAAGTGTTCTAGTGATATTTGAAATTTTTATAGAAGTGCCTTCTTGCAAGCTTAAAGTTTTAAATTTACACCCGAACATCTGGTGTACTACTGGAATTTAATTAACTTGAATTAATCATCTAAAAAATATAAATTCATAAAGTGTTAAATGAAGATAGGCTAGAGTAGTATAAGGATGGGTGACCTTCTAAAAGTGGCATCTCTTGTTCATTCCGGTCACGAAATGTATAAGAGGTGTTACAACCCAAGACTTGTACATAAGTGAATTATTAATTAGGAAATAATTGTGGACTTAATGAGATTGAACTACAAGAGTCCTTGTTAGACTAGATTTCTAATTCATTATATACTGTGAACATGCTTCGGGAACTCATAGGGTTATAGACTAAAAGAAGTAGAAGGAGATTGAAATGTTTGAATGGTTTAATGGTATTAGATACCATTAAATGATAAAAGAAAAAGAAAGAGTGGACAATTGGGTTTGGAGCCCAAATTGGCATGTAGGACCCTATAAATTAGGGTTTATAAGTGTTAAGCATTAGGGCCTAATTTGAGGGGCTATTTAGGTTAAATTTAAATGGGACTTTTAAGAGTTAAAAGGACTATATATTAGATAATTAGCTAATCAAATATAAGGCCTTATTGAGTTTTATGGATTCTACCTGGATAGGCCAATGTGCATATACGCTTAAATCTAATTTTAGGCCTATGCGCATAGCCTAATTAAAGGTCCATTTTATGGGGCCTTTATGGGTTAGGCTATGTAAGATTTTAAAGGTTAATAATCTAACTTAAAAGGGTAAAATTAGTATAAAAGACTCTTTAATGATCAGCCAACATGAAGAACTTTGAAGCACTCCTACAACTATTATATGTACAGCCTTCTACACGCATAAAATTCTTTTTTTCTATTTCATCCACATGACTTCCTTACTAGCACATAGGAATTTGTGTAGCCTCTCTCCTATAGCTTCTTTTGTGGATACTTTAGAGGTTTTCCCAATGAGAATTATTATGGTTTGCAATAACCCAGTGAGGTGAGCTGAAGAAAGGAATTGTGTGTTCACATGCAACAGTGAACACCATAAATGACATTATGTTTTCTATTAACTGTGAATTTTGAATATTTTGGATACGTTATCATTGTATGGTTTTCATAAAAATTTTAAATTCTTCGATACACATGTATGATTAAAACCAACATTGGTTTTAAAGCCTAGTTCTCGAAAGGTTCAAAATAATTGAGAATTACAGTTACAATTAAATGTGCATAAAATGTGATTTTACATAATTTTAGTTTTGTGATAGTTTATGATTTTTAATATTTTATTCAAATAAATTTAATGAGATTAATAGTGATTTGGAATTAATAATGATTTGGAATGATTTAAAAATTAGACCTCTTGATCTAAAATTCATAAGAATCTATTTTGATGGAGGAAAATTCTTTATATGTGCATAGAAGTGTTTTATGCATAAGAGGATGTCTATTGATTTGATTTTCATGCTTGAATGATTTAATTGCTATTTTGTTGATTTAATATGATGTATGATTAATTATGATGTGATTTTAATTCTTTGCATATGCAGCATGAAAATTAAATTGAGCAAATCAGAAATTTTATGAAGTAACCACTTGGATTTTTGAGAGCAGCAAAAATAGATTGGTCACAAGTGTTTTGTTTTTTTTTTGTTTCATTTGATTTTTGTTAATTCTACAATTGATTTGTTTTCATAAATATGGGATTATTAAGAGGTTACTTAAAATTTTTTAAGTGCTAAAAATAATTTGCACTTGAAAGAGATTCACAAAACTACTTGATTATTAAGATTGTCACAAATTTGAATTGCGTAATGGCCAATTTTGTTGGATGAGTTTTCCTTGGGTTAAACAATTAAAAGGGAAAATTTAATTTGATAAAATTGATTACTATAGATCCTAAAAGGTTCTAATGGCTACTGAAATTGACCCAAAATTATTTGTGCCAATCCCACTATCCAAGTTGCAATCGATTTTATAATTTTCTTTGAATTTGATTCTTAGTGATATACCATTTAATGATTTTTAATTAAAATTAAAATTCAATTTGATTGGATTATTTTTTTGGAAATATATGGTAAACATCATCTTGAATTTAATTAAATTATGTTAGATGTTGATAAATTCAATTAAAACTCAAATAAAGGTGATATTGTTAAGCATAGTTAAATTTTGCACAGAAATGAGATTTCTAGTAGAATTTGAACTCTATTCCTATTTGATTTAAAATTCTAATTAGATTAAGACTTTAAATTGATGAATGAATCAAACTTTATTCCAATATAAAATGGATAACTATTATCTAAATGCATTAAGATAATTGCTTTTATGCTATTTGAATTTTCTCTTAATTAGAATATTGATTCTAATTGTTTATGCTTAAAGTGTTACAGATGCTTTAGAATTCTAATGAGATTAGAACTCTAATAAATGGAGTGATGTAGTTTAATACATTATTATGATTAAATAATTAAATTTCATGATTAATCATGATTAATGCTCTATTGAATAAGCATGAAAATTCAATTGGTGAAGAATGGATAAACCGAACTACTTTTGTAAAAGTTATAATTCTAGTAATCAACAATAATCAAAATTTCAAAGTTTAATACACATGATGTCTCAGAAATGCATACTAAAGGTGAATGTTCTGTATAATGACTAGCTATAGACAAATGATCAATTTGATTAATTAGTATTACATGAATTTTTCTTTAGTTAAATTGGGCCTGCATATCCTAGCCTTTTCTCTAATTTCTATTGTATTTCTCTTCTCATCTAATTCCTATCACATGTAATATGAGGTTTTTTTAATAATTTTATTACGTAATTAGATTACATAGGATTAGAATAGGAAAAAGAAATGCAAATAGCAAATAGAGAAAAAGGCCCACCAAGGAGGACCATGAAGAGATAGTTAGAAATATTTTAATTATTTTTTAGTGGGTTTGTAATTCATGCATACTATCTAGGGTTTTGCCCAAATTGGTTTCCTTTGGCTTGAGGAAATCAATGTAGTAAAAGTCCTTTAGTAGATCATATAATTAATGTGATTAAATAACATGTGTATGATTTAATGAGATTAAAAATGCATGTGCTTGCCAAAGCATGTGAAATCCCTTTTGCATGAGCATACTAAAGTATGTAAGCCTTAAAGAGACATAAATTGGAGAAACCCTTAAATAATACTAGGACTTGTTGTAATGCCCCAAAATCCTAATGTTGTGAATAGTACTTTTTGGGATGTGAATAGTATCACTCAAGATTTGGGGTCACATTAATGATATGGAGTGGAAATACAACCTTATGATTTTGTATATCAAATCATAGAAAAAACTACGGCCATATTTTAGTATATCTCAATGTAAAATAATTTTTCGTTTCTATCAAAATTTTTAATTCTTTTATTTTAGGCCTCATTTTACCTTTTAAAGTTTCATGTCTAGTACACCCCTATCTAGGTTAACTTAGTAGGTCCTGCTACTTAATGCCCTAATACATAACCTAGGAAATACTATTTGTAAGGCTAGGTTTATAGGTGTTACAAATCTTCCCCTCTTAAGAAATTTCATCCTCAAAATTTACTTGGTTCAAATAAATGTGGATACTGCTCTTTCATTTGTTGCTTGCTTTCCCAGGTGGCTTTTTGTAGGTTGTGATATCTCCATAGCACCTTCACTAATGACACTATTTTATTTCATAACTCATTCACTTCACATGTCAAAATTCATATTGGCTCTTCTTTATATGAAAGATCTAGCTAAACTTCCACCTCCTCTACTATTATCACATGAATAGGGTTTGATATGTATTGGCTTAGGTATAGAAACATGAAAATATCATGAATCTATTGTAACTTTGGTGGCAATGCTAATTGATATGCCACTAATCCCACACGTTCTATTATCTCATATAGACCAATGAATCATGGACTCAACTTTCCCTTTATACCAAATCTTAACACTTTCTTCCAATGAGACACTTTGAGAAAAACGTTATCTCCCACTTCATATTCATTAGTCTACTTTTCAAATCTATATATGATTTTTGCCTAACCTTTGATAATCTTGACTTTCTCTTCTACATCTTTTATCAAATATGGTCTTATTAGTTTATTTTCACCCACTTCACTCTAACACAATAGAGTTTTACATTTTCTTTGATATAGGGCTTCATACGGTGCCATTCCCAAACTTGCTTGATGACTATTTTTATACGCAAATTTTACTAAAGATAAATATTGATCCTAATTACCTTTGAAATCAATAGCATAACTCCTTAACATATCTTAAAGCATCTGGATGACCTACTCTGATTGACCATCTATTTGTGGGTGAAAAGAAGTGCCGAATGTAAGCCGTGTACCTAAAGTACTATGTAACCTTTCCCAAAATCTTAATGTAAACCTTTGGTCTCTATTTGATATGATAGATGCTGGAACTCCATATAACCTCACAATCTCATTAATGTATAGCTAAATAAGTTTCTCCTTTGAATAATCTATCTTAACTAGAATAAAATATGTTATCTTTGTCAATCTATCCATAATGACCTATACCATATCACATTTACTACTGGTCTTAGGTAATCCAACCACAAAATCCATGGTTACTTTCTCCCATTTCCACTCTAGTATTGCTATAGGTTGTAACAATCCATAAAGAACTTGATGCTCTGCCTTTACTTATTAATGAGTGAGACATCTGGATACATATTCACCTACATCCTTCTTCATTCCAGGCCACTAATAATATGGCTTCAAATCAAGATACATTTTTATGCTCTCGAGATATATGGCATAAGGTGAACTATGAGCTTCTTACAAAATATACTACTTGATGTCTTTAACATTAGGCACACACAACCTATCATAGTAATACAAATAGTAATCGCCTCTTATTTCATACTTAGTAGGCTTCCCTTCTTTAATCAAATTCATTATATACAAGAGTTAATTATCATCCTTTTAAGCCTCTTTCACCTATTAAGCCAAACTATGTTTAACTTGTAATTCTTCGAATAAAGCTCTATCTTTTAGACTCTGCAATTGAACATTCATTGCTTTTAAGGCACATAGAAATCTTTAAATCCATGCATTTACTACTACATTCACCTTTTTTAGATTGTAATCAATTACACAGTCATGGTCATTAATCAATTCATTGCACCTCCATTATCTCAAGTTTAATTCTTTCAGTATACGAAAGTATTTTAAGCTCTTATGGTCTGTGTATATGTAACACTTCTCACCATAAAAGATAACGTCTCTATATCTTTAAAGCAAAAATAATTGCAACTAATTTTAAATCATGAGTTGGATAAATTCTTTTCATGGGGTTTTAACTACCTAGATGCATAAATTGCTACTTTACCAACTTGTATTAACACACACCTGAGTCCATTATGGAAAGCATCACTATAAATAATAAAGTTCTTCCCTGACTTTAGTAATGTAAGAATAGGGGCTTCTATCAACATGGCCTTTAACTTTTCAAAACTCTCTTGACTTTTATCATTCTACTCAAATTTCACGTCCTTCCTCAATAATCAAGTCATTAGAACTATAATCAATGAAAATCATTTCATAAATCTTCTATAGTATCCAGTTAATCCTAAGAAACTTCTTATCTCTATCACATTTCTCAGAGGATTCCATTCTAATATAGACTTGATTTTACTTGGATCTACCCTGATTCCTTCAATTGAGGCAACGTGTCCCATGAATGCAACTTTATCCAATAAAAACCCACACTTGCTTAATTTAGTATAGAGCTGCTTCTCTATCAAGATCTATAACACCAACCTAAGATATTGTTCATGATTATCTCTAGTCTTAGAGTACACCAAAATATCATCAATGAGCACAACAAAAAACTAGTCCAAATATGGTCTGAAGATTTTATTCGTCAAATCCTTGAATGCTGCTAGGGCATTAGTCAACACAAAAGGCATCACTAAAAAATCATAATGCCCATATCTAGTTTGAAAATCTATTTTAAGCCTATCAAATTCCTTTATTCAGAGATGATAATACCTAAATCTTAAGTCAATCTTTGAAAATACACCAATTCCTCTGAGCTAATCAAATAAATCATCGATCTTGGGTAGTGGGTATTTGTTTTTTATTATCATTTTATTTAACTACTTGTAGTCAACACAAAGTCTCAAGGACTCATCCTTCTTTTTTACAAATAGTACTAGTGCACCCTATGGTGAGACACTTGGTCTAATAAACCCTTTATCTAATATCTCCTATAACTACACTTTTAATTCTTTTAGTTTAATACGAGCCATTCTATAAGGAGTTATTGAGACTAGGGCAATGCCTGGATATACTTTAATAGCAAATTTAAGCTCTCACTTAGGTGGCAATCTTGGCAACTCATCTGGAAAAACATCAAAGAACTCTGCTATTAATGGTATTTGAGTAATGTCTAGTTTTGCCTTTTCTACATCAACTATATGTGCTAGGTATGCTCGACACCCTTTTTGAATCATACATCTTACTGTTAGTATAGAAAAAATATTAAATAAAAAGTTCTTTCTTTCACCTACTACTATGACCTCATCACCATCTGCTATTAGAAGAGTAGGCCTCTTCTACCTAAAATCCACCATAGCATGATGTCCTGATAGCCAATCCATTCACAAGATAACATCAAATTCATTGAAAGGCAATTCAATAAGATTGGCAGGAAAGGTTTGTCCTTGGATAGTCAATAGACAATCCTTGCATATTCTATCAATAGTAACATGTTATCCTATTGAATTACTGATCGTGATTTCTATGCCTAAAGGTTCTAATTGTAACCCTCTCTCTCATGCCAAAGTAGTATATACATACGAATGCATAGAACCTAGATCAATTGATGCCAATACAAGTAAATCAAAGAAATAAAATGTATCAATAATGACATCTGAATAGTCAAAATCCTCACAAGCTTTGATTGCATACTGCCTCACTGGAGCTCGAGCCTCTATCCTTATACTAGACCCTTTTCTAAGCCTCTAACTGCACTAGGTCTATCCCTTTTAGTATCTCTCTGACTCTTAGTTAGGGCTAGTGATGATGCTTGATGTTGGGTAGACTTACCTGTCCTCTTCGGGTAATCCCTTTTAAAATGCCCTATAGCTCTATATCCATAACACACCCTGAGACTATTCCTTAAACATATTCCACCATGTTTCTTGCCATATGTCTAACAAGTAGGATTTGTGCTCCTAGCTATTGAAACTAGGGCACTAGTAGTTGGTCTATATTGATGCTATCTAAACTATCCTTTCTACCTAAATCTCTATGTCTGAGGTGGTCTCTAAGATGATTGTGTAGTAAGGTTTTCTCTTTGTCTCTTGCTCACCTCTAGAGCTGAGCTTGTTTTTGCAGTAATGAATAATCTATTCTTTTATAAATTTTCTTTATGTTCTTTTAATATATTTTCCACTTGATAAGCTGCTGAACCTAGCTTAGAAAAGTCATCAATCTTGTTTCTAGCCATTTACAACCTGATCTTAATATCTAGGCCTTTTCTCAAATCTTCTGCATCTATATAGTTCTGTAGGAATTGTCTCATTGGCATATCTACTCAATTTAGAAAACTCTTTCTTATATTTATAATCGATCTCCCATTTTGCTTCACATTAAGGAATTCCTATCTTTTCTTCTCAACAAAAGTCTGTGTGATATATCTCTTCTTGAACTCATTTAAGAAAAACTCCCAAGTTATAGGTTCAATTGCTTTATGTTCTAAGACTGTTCTCCACTATAAGTATGCCTCTACCTAAAATAATGATGTAGCATAGATCAAACACTCTTCTGGAGTTCACTTTAGTTACTCTAAAATCCTCTCTATTCTCTCCAGCTAGTATTTAACCTTAGTTGTATCATCCACATTAGCTCCCTCAAAATCAATAGCTCCCATCTTTTTGACACATTTACGATAAGTTTTCCAGAAAGACTATAATTATAGTTGTTATTGGTACTATACTAGTGGTTGTGGAATAATTGTTCCTATAGTCTACCTCAATAAATTAGCCATTTATAATATCCATGGTGGTGGTACTTGTACTAGTTGAGCAAATGTAGACTGTGTTACATCACTAGTTAAGAAAGCTTCTACTCAAGCTAGTTTATTAACTGTTGGTAGCGCATAACTTTGTACCTCTTCTTCTTTACTAACTAGAACACTTGAATCACTCATTTTTTATCTATATTAAAAAAAACAAATATTAACCTTAAGTAGTGCAATTTTGTGTGATGTATGGACATGTTAACCCTATGGTACTTATATGTAATCTAATACACCTAGAAATGCTTAAACCTATACTCTGATAACACTAGATGTAACACCTCTCATTTGGATCCACCTACCAAGTCGAGTGATGAGTGTTATAGTGTGACACTATATTCTATAGTGGTTGCTACCATTTTGCCATTTACAGTGGAGGGTCACATAAATAAAGTTTTATAAGCTCTAAACTAATGCTAATAGGAAAATAAGATATATATTTCTAGGTAATTTTTATTAGAGGAAGTGATAGATGGCTCGGCATAACTAGTTGCTACTAATTGCATAGCATGAAGTATCTGCTATTAGTAAAATGAAGTATGTTTCCTATTGGATTATTTTATTATTTGATGTTATGGCTAGAAGAATTGATAATTAAGGGTTGGAAAATGTAATAGGATGTTAATGGGAAATGGCTAGGAATTTGTGAATCTAAAGCAATGATACAGACAACACAATTTCTCATTATGTAATTTATGTTATGTAAGACATGAGCTTACTGCTACAAGTTCTAGAGTGGTGTTCAATGAGGTTCTAATGAGAAAAAGGTGGATGGGTAGTATTGTGTTTAGGCTAAGGGTGATTACCTATTTAAATTTGTGCTTGATAATATAGTGTATGATATAGTTGCACTTATGTTGTATGTAAATTGTAACATTAAAAAAGGGAAATATAGAAGAAAACTACAAAACAATATTTAAATGTGATTAGAGATCAATAGGCAAGAGAATGTTAGTCATGGCTTAACTAAAATGAACATAATAAGTGAGAGGTAACTTAGTGGATATTCTTTGATGCAAAGTATAGTTATATACTAGTTATAGAAAGATGATAATTATATAAGTAGGAAAGGGGATTTCTTTATTATAATCAATTCATTCTTTAAATATATGTTTTTTTTATATCAATTCAGTTAACATGTTTAAATTACAATCCTTCGCCATTAGGTATTACATTATCATTCAAAAGGAAGGTAAGTACATCTACTCTCCTAGGTAAAGACCAAATCATTAACAACAAAGGTATGTCATTTTGAATCAATTATTTCCTTTACATGTCAACTTAATCAAAAGATTGAAAATATACATATTTATGTTCATTTCATAGAGTGAATTGCAATTTTTAAGTATTCTTATGAGATTCTGTATAAATTGGTAAAGACATGGAACATTGTCTAAGCATATTGCTTTGATTGTATATATATAAGCTAAATATGTGAAATAAAAGGTGTATATTCAATTATCTAGAAATATGAAAAGAAGTAGCAAAATGTAATAACATTATATTTATACATGTTAGTTGAGATAATAGAGGAGTAAAGAATAATATATTGAAATGTTTTAATAAGTGTATACAGTAATCATTTATAGAATACAAGATAGGATAGCTTTGGCATGCTAAAGAGGGATTTAGGTAGATCTGTAGATTTATGAGAATTTGGCACTAGTGCAATATGAGTTTTACAAACTAATGTAACCTAAGCACACATATCAAGATCTTATGTTTGGCTTTGACCTTAGAGTGAGGGAAAAGGGTCAGGCTAGCCACCCATGTTTCATGTTCCATGATTCATATATTAAATACTATTTATCTTTGCTCATGGTTCTTCTAGAAGAGCATGACCAAACACTCTATAGGCTATAGATATAACAATATTAAAAAGACATAAACATTAGATAAAGATGCATTAGGATTAGAAGTTAAGCTGTGATATAAGATATGCACATATGATGGAAAGTACATATTCTTACATGTGACTGATTTAGTCAATATTTATAGGTAATAGTAATAAAAGTGTTAATATTATATTGGCATATGAAACAGATAAGAGACAACAAATCATACACTTTATCATGTGTCAATAGTATATCCCATACATCTAATAGGAATATGATTGTGCATCCATGTGATTTTACATAATAGTAATACCAATGAACTAAAAATATTATTTATGACCAGCTTAGTTAACTAGAGGTATTTATATAGCAAAGTATACTATGACACCCTTTATCCATTTTGATACCGAACTAGAATAAAAGATTACATGTTACTACCTTATTTTCTTTAAACCATTCTTAGACATATAAGCTTACTTATATGAACATGAAAACCACATTTAGTTCAATTAAATAAGGTGATCATTTTAACAAAAATCCAATAGCATAATGACTGCTCGAAGTACAAACCAAAAGTTTCAACATGCAGGAAAACCACTTTTATAGCAATTTCTAACCTCTATTCATCATTATATGATCCTTTTGGTCCTTTATAAACATATATCATCCACTCGAATCACAAACATTCTTAATATCCCAACACATGTAAGGCATGTATTTTTCCCACACTTTTTCACACACTGATCTTGATCACATAAAAGCATACAACTCAAACACATATATATCTATTAAAAATCTTTATTACGATTACATATACAATTTATGTATTATTTACATAACTTCAGTCAAGCTGACCTAACCTATACATGAGTGCCACTATATATATAGATCATATCAAAATATACAAAAGATATATATAGCTAAAACTATATGGTTAAGCTACTACACTACTCCTACATGGCTGAGCAACACGAACTATTTACAAGCTACACATTAAAAAATCAATATGCTAAGTATACATTTAGTGGTGAATTTAATGAAATAAAAATTACACATACATGAAAATGCATCAATAACCACACAATCATGCTAAACATTTTCAATCATAACTATACAATTTATACTTAGTAATTCATATCTCATTTATTATTATACATTATCTAAGTATACCATATTTCATACCATACAATCCCTCATGTCATTAATTTAGATTACCAATTTATCATATTTATTTATAAAATTATCGTAGTCTATATCTAGTTATTATTTCATTTGGCCTAAAATTGAGAGATCATATCCTAAATACTAGACAACGGGATCTATAGGTGTGTGGGGGCCTATTTTTTAAACCTTGATAGCAGCACCCATAATAAATAACATAATCAATATGTAGGGGTTCTCATCTATAACCTTAACTGCTAAAGTCTAACTTAAAAAGTGCATAAGGCGCACATTTTTTACCTCAATGGCCACACCCATCATATCATAGCATAAGAATAACATATGATGGCCCTCGTGGACCTCTCAATAATAGGAAGTGGCCTTTATGCACCTTTCCAAAACATAACTTATATAGAGGCCCTCATCTAGGACTGTGATGATTGCACTTCATCATAGAAGTTAGTAGTGATCCTCGTGGACTAGTGCCAAAAGTGAAACCAAAGAGCCCTAGCAACTACTAACTCCTTAGTTGATCAGTTAATATCCCGTAGGTTATCTAACTAATATAGGCCTTATTACCTTTTATGAGTTCATTACCATGCTATCATTTTCCCTTTCATGACTTAGAAGTTCATACTCTTTTAATTTTATTAAATCTATTGTACTATCACATAGAGTTAACTACTCATGTATCATAATTCATTTTCATATAAATGTCATATGCTCACCTAATTCCTTATAGGATTCTATTAACTAATGTATCGTTAACCTACATTCCATGAACACATGACATCTAGCTTTCTCATTCAAATTAATACTTGCCATTATCATGAGTGATTCATTATTAACTTTTCAATAGTTCTAGCTTCTCATTCCAATTTCATGCCACAAATTTAACATCCTTTACATCATTATTTAGTCATATATTTCAATTTTACTTAATTCCAACCTTAATGGCCATTCATTCTTATATAATTTGTGCTTATTTTAACTTAATTTTATAGAATTCTTCATCCTTCATTTAATTCATGAGCTTATACCACATTAGTACTCATCAAATTATATTTGAACACTATACACCTAAACTAACTCATTTGGACATAGACACAAATAACACATACAAAGTATTTACATCACATTCCTTACATTCAACACCATTAAATTTATTTAATTAGGCTAATTACACTTTAAAGCATATTTAAACCTTACTAATTTTATATATAAATGTTTTGGCCACCATATACATAACCCATCTAAGTCCATTCCTTTCAAGTTACTTAATTTATGTATGCTCAAAACATTAATTTAAGGTCATGCATATATTAATTTGGAATAACCTCAACCATAAACACAAACACACACAACAAGTGTACAATTTAGCCAAAAGAATTCATTCTACATTTTTCTTTTCATCCTTCATTTTTCACCATAACATACTTTAAACATCCCATTAAAATCATTCACAACTTAATCAAATTCCAAGCAAAGTATATTTGCACACACCAAATAATACATACAAATAAACATGCACTTAAGTTTGAGAATTCAATGTAAATCAATGCATAAGTCATTGAATTCATTTACAACCAATTTCAAAATACTCTAAATAAACCAATTATGACTTATCTTTACCTTTCTCAATCACCTTTCCCTCTTTCTTTATAAACATTTTAAATTTCAAGTTAGAAAAATTCTAAATAAATTCCTCAACATTCCAAACTTAAATTTAAGTAGTAATACATCTAATTGAAATTGAATTCTATCTTAAAAAATATAAAACTCAAGAATTATGCACTTACATGTCACCTTAGCACTATTCACCTAAGATAGAATTCTCTATTTCTAGCCTTGTTTAATTAAAATTATGGGTAAAATAAGCATCTAAGAATGGTGGAGGGTTGATTAGGTGTGAAAATTGATTGAGATTAAGATTATTTAGTGGTATGAAGATGAAAAAGAGAGAGAGGGATCTTTGGCTATAGCATCGAGAGAAACATGTAGAAGATAGTGGGTTTTGGTCTTTAATTTAATCTTAAACTCCCTTATATGTATGAGGTGGATGGTTGGATTAAAGAAATGTGTTAAATGTTATGGTCCTTATTAATTCTACCTTTCATTGCTCTATAAAAATTAATTTCATGATTTTAATGTGTCATTTTAATTTGCTCTTTGTACCATTACTTAGGAAAATGTGTTTTTTAGGTTTTCAAGAAAATCATAATTTAATTTCGAAGGGAATTTTTAAAATTAAATAATGATATCTTTAATTATTTCTGTTAAATTACATCTTGATGTCAGAAAATTGCAAATTAAGTACCATTGGCTAAGTTAAAATTTTTAAGCATTAGGTCATGCTATTTTGAATTATTTTAAGCACTTTTAAGGTATTTCATCAATCTATTTCAACTGAGTTACTATACATGGGACACTGCTATGAAAACTTGACTTTCATTTTTAACCCCTTAATTGACTTTGATTTTATTCCAAATTGCACTCATAATTATGTTGTAATTAATACTTTAATTCAGTAATATTAGAGTTATTTGAGTTTTAGGAAACATTATTCATTATTTGAGAAGTACTATTCATAACTTAGGAAATTATGGGTGTTACATTTCTTCTCTTCTTAAAATAATTTCTTCCTTGAAACTACATAGTTCAAACAAGTAAAGATACTAGGCCTTCATCTGCTTTTCACTCTCCTAGGTTGCCTCTTCTAATTTATGGTGTTTTTATAGTACTTTCATTAGATGTACCATTTTATTCCTAAATTCCTTAACATTTTGTGCTAAAATCCACACTGGTTCTTCTTTATAATCGAGATTTGCCTGTACTTCTACTTCCTTCACTAGTAGCATATAAGAGGGATCCAATTTGTATCACTTTAACATGGACAGATGGAATACATCTTTAGAGGCAAGGTGCAGAGATTATGATATTTTTACTAGGAATGAGAGTGGTTAGTGGAGTCACCTCCTAGCCTCTACACTAGGACCTCTAATCTTCTGTACCAAAAAGGTTCAAAAACCCAGATCTTATTCTTGCCATTATAATTTATCATCCATTTATATTGTAAATTTTATTGGTCTAGTATCAAATAAGTATGTATTACATTTCAAGCATCTATATCACTTTGCACGTAGAAAAGTAAATCATGGAATTTAAGAGGTATAATAAGCAAACAATATATTTATACATCAAGAAATCAAGCTATTGCTTACTTGTTGTGTGGCCTAACAATTATCTATAATTTTATAGGAATTGGAGGTAATTGCCTAACTCCCATTTCTAAGAGATTGGCCTTTATTAAAAATACATTTTTGTAATTGTAACTTTTGATTAAGAAAACTCAAATCCATTGTATTATAAAAACACCGATTAATTAGGTAGAAAACTATCTTATGAGAATTAGGCTTTAATATGTAAAGCAAGTTATTAACTAGCTGTTACAACCTAAAATAAACAATGGAATAGAAATATTACAAAACTAAAAAGAACAATCCTAAATGCTAAAACTAGTCCCGTTTGTATGGCATTAAGTCT